>ML977592.1:135379-151541 GCA_010015725.1 Amniculicola lignicola CBS 123094 | reverse complement strand
TATCTATATTAATAATATAGAGAATATCCTTTCCACTAATTTATACGATATCTATGATAATCTTATAGTTAAAGTTAATATTATCCTTGATACTAAATTTAAATCAGCATAGTACTAGGTTATACAATTAGCAGTAATAGCAGAATTTCTAGATTTCTTCTAAGGTAATATAGTTAACCTTATAGCTAGCGTAGGTAAGTATTCTATAAAGCCTCTCTATATAAGGGTATCTAAAGTATTAGTATAGATATTAAAGTTATATCTCTATAAGGAATAATATAGTCTCAATCTTGCTAATATTAAAGAATAGGTATCCCTACTTTTATATAATAGGGATAGTACTATTATCTTTATATATAATTATATCTAGGGTATTATTATAGTATACTCCTAGTCTATCTATGTCTGTAAGGTATAGGAGGAATAGGGTTAGTGTATCTAGGATATAGTATATAACTATTCTAATTGGATTCTTGATTTATACGGTACTAATAGATCCTCTAGATCCTTAGCTACTAAAGCTGATATTGGCTAATCCTAGGGTCTAGTTAATCCTAGTTTAGGGGTACTCTTATATATATACCTCTAGTTATACCTTGCCAACTATAGATACTATAGTAGTACCTATATCCTATAGTTCACCTTAGTATATTATATAATAATGGTTATCTAAAATAAATTAATTAGTAACCTCCTACTTCTTAGTATTATAGATATCTTTACCTATTATATAGTAGAGATATAATATTGTAGTTAGGAAGTTAACTACTTGTTTACTATCTTTAGGGTTATTATCCTTATTATTATTAAGATTCTAGTTACTAGCTTCTCCCTTAAAATCTTGTATATACAATGTAATATACTCCTCTAGGGGAGCTTTAGTATTAAATTACTTATATATAGCTATATATTATTACTTTATATAATTTAGTTCTATATAAGGATAGTTTATAGACTAGTATCCTTCCTTATAGTATATAAAGTACTTTTTCTTTGTAAACTCTGTATAAAGGTCCCTTAGGGGTTAGCTTCGTCCCTATAAATGTTGGGATGGGAATCTACTATAGAAGTTAGATCTTAGGTAATTAGAAAAGTACTTTTAGTCTATATAGTATACCTCTCCTAGTTCCTAGAGATATTAGCCTATCTAGTAGTCTATACTGACTTGTAGTACTATATAAAGGTTACTAAATAGTCCTTTATAGGACTAGTTATTAGAGAATATAGCTTATTTAAATTCTAGTTATCCTCTATAAGCTTGTATAATAGTAGTATATAGTAGTTAATCTCCTTAGAACTATATCCCTATTGCCCTCTAGGTAAGTGTAAACTTATTAATAAGCAGTTCTAATACTTTATATAGTATCTTATTAGGGTTCTCTTTTTAGTAGTATATAAAGGTTAATAATATCTAGTTAGTATAGTACTAATTGTAATTAACTATTATATTAAAGTAGGTATATAGGGTAGTATATAGGTACTTCTAGGTGTAATTAGGTCTAATATTATAAATATAATACATTGCTGCATAATCCTCTAAGATATTAGGGAAGATATTAGAGTACTATATCTCCTATATATTAAGGCAGTAGTATAGGTTAATAAAGATTTATACCTTGTTAGCTAGTATATTATATAGTTTACCTATATAGTTGTTATATTTATTCTAGGCCTTCTAGAATACTACTATCTTTTTAGGTAGAAGCCTCTTATTAGTATACTTATAGATTAGTAGGAGTATATATAGGCTATAGGTATTCTAGTACCTAAGTAGTTTATATAGGGTAGGCTGTAGCTAATAGTATAGGGATAGTTATCTTAGTAGGTATAGAATAGGTAATAGAGATAGTCTATAGGGTAGATTATATAGTAATCCTTAGGGTATCCCTATAGGGGTGGGTTTATATAAAGGTATAGAGGGTTTAGGTATATAGAGTTTAGGTGTATATAAAGGTACTGTAAGTATAGTAGGTTAATAATTAGGTAGGATTATATTTATATCTCCTTATAATATATTATACAGCTCTATAGTAGTATTATCTATTATTCCCTTTAGGCTATACACCCCTTTCTTCTCTATAGTAATCTTTAGTTCCTGTCTAATTACATAATTTATCTATAAGAAGTATTCTCTCTTCTATCCTCTAAAATCTTCTATAAAAGCTTATAGGGTGTTCTTACCTATAGTAGTTATTATATAAAGGTTAATAAGTGTATATCTAGTATATAAGGATAGTTGGATGTTTAATAGGTTATTATCTATATTAATATAATCTATCTAGTATTATAGTTGTATAGTGCCTCTTAACGTCTTCTTAGTAATGTTAAGGCTTTCTGCTATATCTTCGTACGTATTAATATACTTAGACTCTTCCTTAGGTATATCCTTCTCGTTATCGTTGTTAGAGGTAGGCCGTAGGGTAGTTATATCAGGGGTTGCGTCAGGGCTTGCTATTATAGTAATAGTATTGTTATTGTTTTATGCCGTTGGCTTGTTTATATAGCAAGGTTTTCGTTTTATGTAATTCACACTATCTTCCTATACACTGGTTCAGCGTGTAATCTAATCTCTCTATTATACGTGCTGGTTCAGCAGGCTTAATAGGTAATAAAATAAAGGTCCTCGTTAATTCACTAGGACAAAACTCTGTCTTCACTCTTGCCAATTTGCAGTTGAAGTTAATCAACCACTAATTAGTGTTGAATGGACTTCCTTCCACAAGGCGTGATAGGTGTATAATGAGGTACGCAAGCGCAAAGGTGGAAATCCATCTTCTATACACGTGTATTGGTACAGGCTCAATGGGGGTGATGCTCAATCAGATTGTAGTATTGTTCATGTCTATCTAGATATGGCTGGGATGGAGGTTTTGTACGCGACCCCCTGCCAAGCCTTCGCACGGGCGTCACATGATAAGATCATGTGACTCCGCGCGAGGGCAACGCATCACCCCTTTGTTATCTACGTACGGACAACCTTCTTAGCTATATTCTCCTATTATAATACCCAAGGTACGATCCTTATTATTTGTATTAAAGATTTATAGAGCTTCTATATTTGAAATACCTTTGGGCATTCCGTTCCACCTTAGGCTTTGCTCGTCTATGAGTTTCGCTCTAATATCTATAGCCTTCTTCCAGGACGGTCGAGCGATTATACTCTCATGCGAAGCCTTAACTCGCGGGAAGCCATCGAATTTGGTTTCTGCTCCGCACCCTAAAACCCCTTCCAATTGATCGTTCCACGAGACAAACGCAAGGTCTACAATCGTCACCCTGTCTCCTACGAGCCATTCCTTGTCCGTCAATCTCTTCTCGAGCACGCCGTAAACACGTTTTGCCTCCTCGATGTAGCGATTGACGGCCGAAGGAAGCCTCTCGCTGTGAAGCACTTGAAACCTGGATTATCGCGGGATGAGCTGACTGGCCGAAGATCCTACGTTGGGTGGGGTGCACCATGACGTAACCTACCAGCTTGCTTGTCCATAGTACGGCCCCTGACCACTGACCTGGAATACTAACCACTGTTTCACATGGCTCTTCTCTTGCATCGCCTCATACGTAAGTTTCTTCGCTACATCGTATTGCTTTACGAGGTACAAGAGTATGGCTCCGGTCTCCCACAGCACTAGGCTGGTGTTGGGATCTTCAATGGCTTCACAAAGTCAGTCGACGTAGTCATAAATTGGGCTTTGTCAGACGACCATGGCTCACCGGGAACTCGACCGTTTGGGTTGATGTCAATGAAGGGCTTGGCTTTGATCTCCTCGAACTTGATCGACTTGATCTCGTAGGGACTTGCAATTCCTCGAGGACCAGAATTACTTTCCAGGGATTTGGCCCGGGCGCTGATGCGATTTCATCAGCCAGACACAAGCGCGTTGGGTCATTGTAGACTCACGCGCGAGCCACACACGAATTGGTTTTGTAGACATAGTGGGCGGCGGTGCGGGCTTGAAAGGTTCAGTTAGAGATCCGTCGACGGCGGTTCCTGAATTCATGGGTGCAAAGCAGACGTAAAAACAGCGACAGCAACTAGTGCGCAGCGGTAGGTTACTTCTCGAGCCGAATGACTGGGCGTGAGTACTGTGCTGTGATGTAGTGATGGTACTGGCTTTTACTATCCAAATCGGTGCACCACATTTGGCGTTTGTCTCGTAGATCGGCAGGGGACGAAATGGATGCCCCTCGGGTCTCTGACTTCAGGTACATGAACAGGAAGCCCTAGCTCTATTACAGCCTAAAAATACCTCACAGTTGCCAACAGAGGTCATACTGTGTATGTGGGATAGGCATATCTAGCACCAACAAGCGCTCGATGTTGGATTGTCGCCAAGACAGATCCACCGTCCCATCATAAAAATCTATCCAAATGGCCCCTCACTACTCCCCTCTTCGGTGTAGCATAGCCAATTCACATAAATTAGCCAGTAGAGCAGCTCAGGGTCTTGGAATATGTACTGGTAGGGACCAGGGCACCTGTAGCCTCGCTACAATACCCCTGCTTTACTCCAAACCAAAAGTAGCAGGGAGCAAGAGAGGCTGGTTCGTAGGCATGACTACACGCAGGCGGACCTTCTGCCGAAACATTGCCGTCAACCAACACAGCTGTGCCGCAATGAAATATCGCATCTTGCCCCAGGCCAAAAAGCAGCGGGGGTGCAAGAGAGGCGAGTTTGTAGGCATAGATGACTGCATGCAGGTGCACCTTCTGCCTAAACATTGTTGTCAACCAACACAGCTGTGCCGCAATGAAATCTCGCTGGCAAAACACACATCCTTTTGCTTGTGTCCGAAGAGCGCAAACACCACACTCTGCACGAGGAAGCCCGTTCTGATTTCTCCAAAGCTCAACCTCCAAGCCTTGTCGTCCAAGTATCATTGGCGTCAGGTACATTGAAAGTATGGCGTCGACTAGCCGCATCGCCGCTCTAGCCAAAGAGATTGAGAAACAGACAACCGTGCTCGACAAGTTCTTCGCTGAGGGCCAGATACCCCCGCCTTCATTCGACGAGGATGCTGCATTGATGTATCAGTTTCCACCAGACGTTGCAGAAGCCCAAGAGGCCTTGTCGGCAGCCTTGGACGAGCTATGGTGGCTCAATCAGGGGCCAGTTCAAACCGTCGTCGCCAAGTCAGTATGTTAGGAGTGACCTGTTGTGGATAGGCAGTCTGTTGAACCTGAACAGTTTGCCACATCTATCGGCCTAAAGACCATTCTCAAATACAGCATCCAAAACCTTGTCCCGTTCGAGACTGGAACCAGTTTCGAGGAGCTGGCCGAAAAGACCGGCGTCCCTGAGAAGAAGCTTACACGTCTGTTAAGACATGGCATAGCAGATCACTTCTTTCGCGAGACGCAGCCCGGTCACATAAAGCATACAGCTGCAACCAAGGCGCTTGTTATCATGCCCGTTCTCGCGACGTGGTCCCAGATGGGAATGTATGATGTTGGACCTGCCAAAATGCATGTAGGTTGGGGCACACATGTCACCACGAATGACCGATGCTTACTATGGTAGATTGTTGATGCGATTGATAAATGGCCCGACTCTGAAGAGCCAAATCACTCGGTGAGCGTGCTTCCAGCTTGCATGAAGGACTGGTTGACGTGTAATGTGCCCAGGGTTTCCAAATTGCCAACGACACAGACAAGACCATGTTTGATTTCTTTGAGGAGCACCCTGAGCGCATGAACCGCTTCAAAGATGCCATGAGCTTCCTTCAAACGTTCCCGGGCTGCGAGCCCTCCTACACCGTCAAGGTCTACGATTGGGCCGGTTTGGGAAAAGCCACCGTGGTCGACGTCGGTGGGTCGCACGGCCTTGTGTGCGTGGCCCTTGCGAAAGAATTCCCGGATCTCCAATTCGTGGTGCAGGATCTTCCAAAGGTTATTGAAGATGCGAAGGCTAAAGCGCCAGCCGAATTGTCCCACCGTTTGACATTCCAGGCCCACGACTTCTTCGAAGAGCAGCCTGTGAAGAATGCTGAGATCTACTTCTTCCGCTGGATTTTCCACGACTGGTCCGACAAATACTGTATCAAGATCATCCGGGCGCTGATTCCTGCCCTCAAGCCAGGTGCTCGCCTTTTGTTCAGCGAGCGATGCCTTGAGCCGCCTTGCACACTGCCCCTTCGTGCGGAGAAGTGGAACAGGTGGGTGCCATACACAACTGTCTTCGTGACTAGACATTACTTGTGTGAGTGCCACTGACATGGACAGGGACTCGGACACTACTATGCTGGCCATGAACAACTCCCAGGAGCGCGACGAGGACGACTGGAAAGCCTTATTCAAGGCCGCAGACTCAAATATCATTCTTGAGGAAGTCAAGAGGACACCGGGCGCGAAGCTAGACTTGATTGTCGCGAGGTGGAAGTGATCTCTTCTTCAGCGTTCCCGTGATGATCAAGCCGCAGAAATCACAAGGATGCAGTGGAAACGTAGTAGGATTCTGAAATGGGGGCATTGATCATCTCACACGAGCTACTATCCTGCTTCTTCATTTGGTTTTTGTAATCGTGTAACAGCTGGATGGAATGCTAAGAGGATAGCATCATCCAACTGCCTAATGCCCATGTAAACCTTTGAAGCATCTATCTGATATGCACGTTGCTACGCGAATCGCTCACGCCACAAGATCCACGTTACTATGCTGGTCATGCAGAGGCGTCTTCATGGGATGCATTAGAAGATTTTAGCTGATCCTATCTAGAGATTGCTTGTACGTACAAAGTGAGATAGTCCTAACAGGCTTTTCAACGGTACCAGTGAGAGAGAGAACCACCCTGCCTTGCCCCGCGGCACAACCCTGAACGGCACATGCACTTTTGGATAAATCCCGTGCCCAAACCCCATGCCCTCATAAAGCGCCCTCATCGCGTGTTCCCGCGATCGTTCCTCCAACCACGCCGTCCCACGCCCCGCCGGCCCCTCCGCCTCTAGCACATCCACCGGATCCGCCTCGAGCCGCAGCGAAAACTGGCTGAACACCCGCGCCAAGATGGCACACATCCCGACTTCGGCAAAGCGGTTTCCGGGGCACATGCGGTGTCCGGCGGAAAAGGGAAAGGCGGCCGGTTTGTCAGTGGGATCAAGCCAACGGGCCGGATTGAAGTCGCGCGCGGGTGACTGTTTTATGCTGTTGTCATCTCCCGGGGAGGTTGAGGGGGACCAGTAGTCTGGATGCCGCCCGATGGCTGCGACGTCAATCATGATGATGGTCTCTTTGGGAATTCTGCAGGTGACGCCGCTGGCGGTGGTGACGGTGGTGTTGCGGACCGTCTTGCGGGCGTACCATGCGACGGGGTGGTAGAGACGCAGGGTCTCACTGATGACGGCGCCGAGGTAGCCGTTGAGGAGCTCGTAGACGTCTTTATCGGCGTCGCACGCGGATGGGGCTTTGGAGCCAAGAACGCGGTCAAGTTCCTGCTGTAGCTGGCATTGGGCTGAGGGGTGGAGAGATAGGAGGAGAAATATGAAGGAGAGTGTGCTGGACGTCGTGTCGAAGCCGGCCATGACGTAAAAAAACATGTTGCCGAGTACTTCCGCTTCAGTCAGCGGGCGAATGCCGTCGCGGCTGGACGCAGCGTCACTTGAAATGACGAGGGACTCTGTAATGTTTCCTCAGCGCCATCCAAGTTGGGACTCGATACTCAATACATGCGCAACGATGCAGAGCGAGCCGGCCTCGTTGAGAACTTACCCAGGAAATATGGCTCGTCCTTCTTTTTCGCGGACTGAAGTCGTGATTGCACAGCGTCCCGCATCTGAAGCATGTACTGCTGCCACTCCACAAACCCCTGATACGCCCTATTGTGCGACTCAAATGGCGACCTGGCTGCATCACTCATCAAAAAGGGTTCGGAGGGTGTTTCAAAGAGGGCTAGTCAACTTACCAAGCACCCACTTCGGAATACTGAAGACGGTTGCGAGATTCGACAGCACGGCATTGATGGCCTCGCTGAACGTCAGCGAGTGCCCCACCGGTGCAACGTCCCTCATAGCATTATCCGCGTCGTACGGCAACTCCCGGTCGTAGAAGATCTCGGCAATAATGCGCAGGTTTAGCTTCGACATGAGCTGCTCCTTGACATGCGTAACCCGCGCGTCGTCGTTCCCATGGCTCTACTGCGCAGACAGGCGCTCGGCCCTGTTTGGACTCTCTTTCTAGACTTTTCTATACATTTTCAGGTTGGAGAAGGGCGTCGTGATTCTTCGATACAAGCACCACTGCTCGCCCTCGCTCGCGGCCAGCGTCGGACCGTAGATGTTATGGGGCCCAAAGACCTCGGCGGGGGCGTGGAAGTCATGCGCGCGTGTCAGCACTTGTTTGACAAGTTGCACGTCGCAGGTCATGAGCGTGGGACCCGGGGGTGAACAGAGGAAGTAGGAGTCGGTCCCGAGGTCGCGGAAGATGGAGTAGCCTGACTGCCACATGCGGAAAATGGTTGTCCATCTTGGGGGATTCCGGTCAGCACGTCTGTCACCATGACAGGAACCCGACCGATCAAGCTTATGACGCCTACTTTTGCAGTTTCCATTATAAAATCGAACCGTCTAGGGCCACGATTGGGGCGAGTAGAAACCAGTACGCGACATTCATGACATAAAACATGCAACCTACGGTACCGAGGATCACCCCGAAACGCCCGCCACGGCGAAGCGCCCGATTTGAACACTAAAACAATCCTACAACTTGAAGCTGTAGAGCCTTATATAATAGCTATTATCGCGAGATTTTTGAGTGGCAGTATCTAGAGGCTTTAATTAATATATTAAGCTATTGATATTGTGTAGAAGGAGTAATGTTGCGGCTACGTCGTGACCTGAGAGCTGGTGTGCCTACAACAGTACCTTGAGGCTCTCCACTCCCTGTAGGCCTTATAACAGCTCTCTTTTTTAGAGTATCTTTAGCAGGAGCCTTGAGGCTGCGCTTCTTACCCTTTTGGGATATTTTGAGAGCTTGTTGGAGTCGTTTTGCAGTCTTGCGAGCTGCTTGTCGTAAGGCCTGTTCAGCTACTTGATCAGCCTTCTCCTTCTGCCTTATTAGCCTAGCTGCAGCCCTTGCCTGACGCCTTATCTCCTTCTCCCCTGCCTTTGCCTGCCTTGCCTCCTCACGAAGCCTATTTATCTCAGCCTTTTAGTGTTGTACTTGCTCCTCCTAATACTCCTGGAGCTACTGGTGATTACGTGCCTCCTTAACCTTCCTTAGAGACCAAAATACAGCTCCACCCTAATACTCCTCAGCCTCCTTAAGTAGGAGAGGCTTGCCTCGCTTCCTGCGTATTCTCTTGTTGATTAGAGCCTTATATAGGCCCTTAACCTTATACTCAAGGAGTGTCTTTTGAGTTAAGATTTGGTGGAAGGCCTAGCTTAGCTTTTAAGCTTATTTATCACCTCAATCCTTGACTACCTGACGTAGGAGGCCTTTAGTCTTTCTCCAGTTTAAGGTACTTAATACTAAGGACTCACTATCACTTAAGGAGCTTAAGCCAGTATTAAATCTCTATAGTATAACCTCAGGATTAAAGGGTGAGAGGCCTGTAGCCTTAAAGGCCTTCAGAATTATTATTTCCTTAAAGGAGGCCTACTAAGCTTAGTAGAAGAGGGGGAAGAAATCCCTCTTACTTATAGATATAAGGCCCTAGCTCCTCTCTATAAAGGCTAATATCTTATTAGAGTATACAGTTAAGAGAGGCTTAAATAGGGAGATGTTAAGAGGCTGCAGTATGTAGGTTAAGTAAGGAGGATATACTATAAGGAGGATCTTATTCTAATTACAATATGTAATAAAATCTATTATAAGGTGAGATCTATAGCTATTAAGGATAAGCAATTAATAGGAGGATTAAGCCTTGGTCTTTGTATTATAATTAAATACCTGTTTGAGCTACGTAAGACTAATATCATTATTCATCCAGCTAGAAGGTGATGAGGAGATCTGAACCTAATAAGTCTTATAATTAAGGGCCTGCAGCTATAAGTCCTATATTAATCCTAAGGCTAACTAATAGATAAGAGTAGGCTTAAGGTAAGATCTATCAGCGCAGATGTAGGCCAGCAGCGTTATCCACTCTCGTAAGCCATCTTAGATAGTACTCCTCTGCTTTCTATCCTTATATAAGACCCTGCTGAAGATCCTCTTTAAGCAACCTATAACACTAAGTATAAAGCCCTTCTTATCCATATTATAGATATGACGCGCCTTAATATAATATTAATTAATCTTCTCAGATAGGAGGCTGAAGTATAGGCTATACTTCCTCCATGAATCAGCCTTATAGTGACTGTTGTCGATCCCTGTTATCCATTTTGAGATGAGCTTATTAGGATATCACTTAATAAAGTAATCAACCTAGTTAACTCTAAGCTCCCTCCTTGCAATCTATGAGGCAAAATTTCTGATTATAGCTTATGTAGGTGGAAGGCCTTAGGCAGTAAGCTGTTTGATATAGAGTAGGAGCCCCTGCTCTTGTTGTGGGTGGAGAGCCTGCTGATTTTGGAAGCGGATATTGAGCGAGGTTGATACACCTTTATGCCTCCGGGCGAGCGTTGTAGGCTCAATATTATACTCTCTTGCAATTTGCGCGTACACAAGCTTTTCTCTAGGTTCTAGCGATTCGATAGCTGCAAGCGCAGCCTCAATTGAGTTCATATTGATAGAGTTATACGTTGTTGAGGTTTTGGTGTTGCATGCGCAGATTGGGCGCTTCGCTGTGGCGGGCGTTTTGGGGTGATCCTCAGTACAAGCGAGTTGGGAATATAAGCAAGTCGGGAACTTTTCAACCCTCTCTACCTCTGCAGCGATCTATCTCAACAACGTAACAAGATAATATTAATATAGTAACTATCCTAGACTAAGCAGTATCTACAGTACGCTTCTGACACGTTCGTGAGTTATGACCAGTCTCTCTGCAGCGTGTACAGCGTGCTAAAGCCTACCGGCTTACACCTGATTACGCCTTGCCTTGACGCGTTTCCCTATCTAATTATTTCTCAACCTCCCTTTAAGCAATAATATCCTCTCCATCTCCCTTTGATAGAGTGCCTCGCTTCTGAATCCACTTCTTTTTACACTTTCTACGCTCTATGGCTGCCTTATTTGCTTTCTTAAGACTCGCGATACGCTCACGCATAAGCACAGCTGAGTGCACCATCACCTCAGCGCCTTTTTTGAGCTGATCAAGCGCCGCGATAATAGAGGCAGGTGATGAGCTCTGGTGCCTCTGTATCCAATCACAGATTATTATTAACTGAGCCTCTAGTTCGCGCGCGTTGCTAGGTGTTTTGGCCTCCTATGGGGTGACCTCTAGCGCAGGTAGCGTTGGCGTACGAAGCTTTACATCAAGCTTTAATATTACTACCTCTAGATTATATAGGACTAGGCCAGTGCCTTAAAAGCTTGCACAGATATTATCCTTTATAGTTACCTAATTATAGGCAGTGCAGAAGGCTAGTAGGAATTCAAGCTTAGTAATGTAATTAATACCATTACAGATCAGGCTCTTAATCTAACACCTATACGTACACTTTAGCAGCAAGAAGTAGCCTACATCAAGTGGCTGTAGGAGGTACAATAAATAAGGTAGTATATAGAGAGTAAAGATATTATTCTCCTTGCAGAGTTCTTGAAAGTTAAGTAAGTAGTAGCTCTTATAGCTGTTAAAGATAAGTAGCTGATATACCCTAACCTTCCTGCCCTCTGTATACTTAATAAAGTACTTCAGCTACTTAACTCCTATCTTATTGGTTGTCCAGCCATTATTACTAACTATAATAGCCTAGTTGTGTAGTATATCATTACCCTTATACTAGGTAGAGAGGTGGTACTAGCTAGCAAAGATAATAAATAGTAGGATTAGCCACCCAGTAGCGTTGATTCCCTAGATTACGCTGACCTACTTACAATTGCCTAGCTGTATAGTCCTTGGCTAACTACGTCTCTCTAAGCTAGTAATAACGAGCTAAGATAATATCTTGCCCATTATAAAGCTAGCCTTATTAAAATTATAGGTATCCTTATTATAGATACTATACTCCGCCTTAGTACGTTGTATAAGCTTAAACTAGGCCTTTATAGTCTCAGGATCCTTGTAGAGAGCTCACTAGTAATCATATAGTTAGTTAAATCGCATTATAAGCTTTTCTGTTCAGTTGACAAAGTTCCTAGGCTACTACTTGCTAACCTTGCCAGCGCTACGCTTAGTAAGCAGCTTATCTGCTATATCGCGTACAGTATCTAGAGTAGGCGGAAATCCTCGCAAATCCAGGTTAAGTATATATCTAACAATAACCTCCTCCTCTAGCTCTAAGAGCTTTTTTGAATTAGGCCTGCAGTCACGTCGTGAAGGCTTTCCAGCGCGTCAGTCACGCAGCGTGCTATCTAGAACACTAAATGAGATTGCAGCTTAATGCGTATTCTTTACTTGCTGCTGATTGATAGCTAAGATAGCTAGAAGGATATCTGCTTCATCGCAGGGCAGTTGAATAGGTGTTGGTGGAGGCATTGTAGTTGATAGTTAACGCGTCGCGAAAAGTTGAGAAGTTCCCAACTCGCTTAGGTATTGTCGCCGGCAGCTGAGTTGGCTGCATTGGACATGAATGTGGCCAGGGGTCAAATCGCCTAACAAAATACTCACAAAATCAACCTCTTCGCACAAAATCAACCACCAATACCTCCACAACCTTGCTGTCGCCCTAGGATCACCTATGCACACGTTTGAATATTGATATTATCTATATATATTATCCTTTTTGTGCTTTTGTGATGGCTGGTACTAAAAAAGGCGCTAAAAAGGTCGCAAAATCAGCCCCCAACGCTTCCACCGCTTCTACCTTGAGAGCCTCGAAGGCCACCACAAAGGGCATCCTCAAGAAGGCTATCAAGCCTCCTAACGACGATTCTGATGAGCCTAAGACGCTGCAGCTTACGAAAAAGGACACTAAGAAGTACTCCTACATCCTCGCCTGTAAGGTTTAGATCCATAGGATCCAAAAGCACTAAAAATCCGACAGCGTTGCTATTGGGGAGTTTAATTACCACGAGTTTATTGCAACTTACGTTCTCCTAGGGCAACAGGAGGATAAGGAGCCGATCAACGTCTTCTTGCGATACTTTATATACAAATCTTCGTTTACAAACAAGGTGGAGAACTCTAGTAAGCTCCTTGAGCCTGACGACTTTGCAGAGATAGAGAAGATACTGTTAACCTTCAGCAATAATGGCAAACAAGTTTGGATGGCTAAGATTGTTGTTGAGTATAAGTATCTCAGCCACGTTAGTGAGCTGCAGTAGAGAGCCTCTGTAGGCACTGATTCGGATTTAAGCAGCTCTTCTAGTGATAATAAGCTTCCACCATCCCCCATTGCGGCTACAAAGAAGGGCAAAGAGAAGGCAGTAGATAAGAAGAAGGGGAAGAAGCGCAGGAATACTACAATAAATAAGATGCTGGCTAAGATAGAGGAGTAATTGGCAGCTAAGAAGGATACAAATCGGTTCACCTTTGAGCTTGCTGCTTACTACGTCTGCCGCCTTCAGGAACATTACCTAGGCAAAGGCTCTGTCTGTATCGAGTATGATGGCAAGTACCTCACTATATACCCATAGGTGTTAAAGCTATGGGATGAAGAGGTTGCCCAGCACAAAGCATTACTTGATTGGCTATCTAATAAGCTCCTGAAGATACTCCTTAATACAAAGAGGATAGATAAGGACGCTGAGTTGAATAACCGTAGGGTGAAGAAGCTGAAGGCGAGAGATTTAAGCAGCCCTGAGCCAGCACCACCAGCACTACCACCTACTATGCCACCAGTGATGCCTCTACCTATACAAACTCTGCAGTATTAAGCATCTGCCCCAGCAGCGTTTGGGGTAAACAAGATAGTAATAGCTACCCTAATAGGGAAGCTTATAGGTGGTAATCAGCCAGGTCCTTAGCCATTTGTATACCCACCGTTTATAAACTACAATACCTGGCTATACGCTCCATACGCTCATTAACCTCAGTTTCTTTAACTACAGCTCCCTGCTCCTCCAATGCCTCCTATAGCTCATCCTCTAATACCTCCCATGGCTCATCCTCTAGTGCCTCCCGTGGCAGCTCCTGTGTACAAACCGCCTGTAGTAACACCTTACTATTAAGCTCAATCAACAGTACCTATAACTCCACCGCCTATTAGGTCTCTAACTTATCTATAGGGACCTCAGGCATGCAAAGAGCCTGTTCAGGCACCTAAGAAGGCCTTACCACCGCTACCGGCCTCTAGTCCCCCACAGCCTAGCATGGAGGATGAGAAGCTTAAGCGTTTCTTCGAATATATGCAGGAGAGGGAGACTCATCTAGTAGACGAGCTTGAAGGGCTCTATATACTCCTTCACAATAAGCAGAAGTTTACCTAGAAGGCGCTGAGCAGGCTTCTCCACTCAGCTGATAAAGGATTAACGATACTTAGTACTATTGGCGTGCCCGTTGGGCTTGCTTTACTAATAGATAGGCATCTAGATAGCTTTTAAAAGTAATAGAGATCAGATTTTGCAGCAGCGGAGGCGCTGGGGCTGCTTAATTCTGGGTAGCAATTAATCTATATACAATACTTTATACTATAAATGATTAATGGAAGTAAGTACGCGCGCTACTACTAAACCAGCTCAGCTTCTCTATAACGTACTTCAAAAAGTCGCTAAAGCTATTAAATATCTCAGCCTCCCGCTGGTGCCTCTGTATATACGCCTTCAGGTCGTGGAAGGACCACTCAATTGGATTGAAATTAGGTGAGTATAGTGGGAGATACTCCACCCTCAGGCCAGCGTCCTCTATGAGTGCCCGCACGCGGTGGTTCTTGTGGCATAAGGCGTTATCCATAATGATAACTGAACGTGGCTGTAGATACAGCTGGCAGTAGGGGAGTACATCAACGCGTAGCCAGTCAAAAAACAGGTCCCCAGTGACGCTGCCTTGGTGTATTAAAGGCTGTAGTAGATAGCTGTTGATGGTATATGCAGGGAGCAAGCTCTATCTCTTCTCTCTCCCTAATACCTGCACGCTGTGGGCTGGAGCACCTATCGGAGACCACCCATATTGCCTGTCCAACGTCCTTAAATTACACACCGACTTGTCAACAAATACCATCTAATCTGGCGTGTAATCTTGTATCCTCCCTATCCACTCAGCGCGTAACTCAGCGCTTTGTGCGAGAGCTCTCTGTAAGAGCTTCTTCCTACTCTAGCGCCTCGTCGTAAGGATGCAACGGATTGAACGTTTGGAGACAATAAGGCCAAAATTGTCAAAGAAGAACCAGTGCATATCATCGTAGTAGGCGTCAGGTTGCTCCGTAAGGTATTCAAATAAAGCCTAGGGCAATAATTAGATCTGCAGAGCCTGAATGGGGGGATCAACCGTACGTCCTCTATGTACTTCAAAATCTTCCGTTGCCCACCGCGATGAAGACGGCCATCTGGGTGCCCATATCGCTCACAGTATAGGCGCCAACGTCGGAGAGTCCTCCCAGGGACGCCTGTAAGGATCTCAATCTTATGATTATCCAAATCTGCCTCAAAGTATTGCTGAACACGCGTTTTAGTGCTCTTAGGCCAATTTAGCGCTTTTGGGGCCATTGTACAGTAACGCACGCTCAAAAAAAGGTAATTATTTTATCAGATATCAAAAGAGGATCACACAAAGCGTATTCGAACTCAAATCCCATAGATATAGGGCGACAGTGAGGTATTGGTGGTTGATTTTGTGCGAAGAGGTTGATTTTGTGAGTATTTTGTTAGGCGATTTGACCCCTGGCCACATTCATGTCCGATGCGGCCGACTCAGCCGCCGGCGACAATATACCGTGCGCGTCGGCTCAACGATCACCTCGGCACAACGATCGGCCGAACACCACATACTCACCATCAAACATGAGGCTGTAGAGCCACCTACAATAGCTACTATTACAAAATTATTTGGTGGAGCATAGATTAGACCTATTCAAGAATGCTATACTATTTATATTTGCTTAGGAGGTTAACGCTGCGCCCACGTCGCGTGGTTTTCAGTAGAGGCTCAGATGCAGCCTCACCACCACCAACAGTACTACCACCACGCTCTATAGCCTGTTTTTTACAAGGCTTTTGAGCAGGTGGCCTTGAGGCCTTTCTCTTACCCTTTT
>ML977592.1:109223-133984 GCA_010015725.1 Amniculicola lignicola CBS 123094 | reverse complement strand
ATCGCTCTTGTAGGTGGAAGGGCTCTCTGAGTAAGCCCTTCAATATACTCTACAAGCTCTATCTCTTGTTCGTGGCTAAGCTTTTGCTTGTTGACTTTTGCAGCTGCACGCGTCGTCTGAACACCTTGATGCCTTCGGGCTAGTGTAACTCGGTTTATGTTGTATCTCTTAGCAACTTCTGTATACGAAAGTTCTTCTCCTGGTTCTTGCGATTCGAAAAATGTAACTGCGTCTTGAATTGGGTCCATATTGGTAGAGTTATCGCGCGATTAAGTTGGTGTACTTTTGGTGTTTTGATGTTCGGCCGATCGTTGTGCCGAGGCGATCGTGGAGCCGACGCGCACAGTATTCCCGACTCGCTTGTAAAGTACGTTAGGGATTTTTGAGTTCAAGACAATACTGCACGTTGTATCCACGTACACCAAAATGCGGTATGGAAGCCCATTGGCTCTAGGCTTCTGCAATTGCTTGCCCAAGTTCCAGCACAACATGGATATCCGCAGGGAAGTGAAGGTCACAACGGCGAGCAGCACCAGCTGGAAAATGGAAATCATGGTGGAAGAATAGCACCAGTGCGCCAAATAGCGGAGCGGGAGCGGAAGCTGCTCTCAATAGCTTTTTATGTCCTAAACAGTTCTACGGTGCTTATACACGGCATCAATACTACTGGCACCAGCTGATCACATAAGCATGCAGGGGGCACTGGTGACACGTGACCGAGAGATCTATGTGGCGAGGAAGAGCAGTACAGGCGGTCCAAGGGAGGAAATGGATGGGGGGGGAGGTGAAGGGACATGAAGATATGCGGCGAGGAAGCCGAATATATGTCTTGGCGAGACGCTCGGACGCCACTGCTGTCGCTAACTACCGGGACCAGGGCATTGGCGTCCTCGAGTGGGGGCGGCGGTGCCAATGACTTTTGCGGCGCGTGGCAGGTTACCGACTTGGGCTAGTAGGAGAGGGCAAAACACACTCATCAGCGTGAATGGCTATCCGAGCAGGGTCCGCGCATGCGCGTTGTCGACGCTACACATCATGAAGCGCGCATGGACGACGTCGAATCGGCCGAGGAACGCGTCTGGGTAGAGCTACTGACCATGTCGCAAGTTTCCCGGACCAAGGTGGGCATACAAAGCACACTTACCGCATCGAGGACCTGAAGTCGCGCCCGCCTGAAGATGTATGCCTTCTCAGCACCCTCGGAAGTGTCGGTGGGCTGCGATTGAGACATGGCTGGTTGAGAGTGCTGGGCTGGTGACGACCCAACAATGCAAGATGGGACGACGAGCAGGATCAGCCAATGGAAACCAGAACACCTGTCAATATAAGAGTACACAACGCTGTATTTTAATAGTTACACAGCGAAGAATCTCAGTTCTATCTAGTGCATGCGCTGCGCTGCGCTGCACGCCGCAAACGGGCAGACCGATCCCTGCCAGCCAACTTGTGCCCATGTACTGTACATACATGTCCAAGTAGCTTACTGCCTTGATTTTAGAATCCTACGCCGAGCCAACGCGCTTACGCACCGTCAGCTCGGACCCACCATTGGTTGTACTGTGCAGGGATGAGCATGTATTAGCGCGGCGCAGCGGCGCGGCCCGCACTGCGTGAGAACGGGTTGGGATGGCTGCAGGACCACTGGCTGAGCAGACATCAGCGAACGCTTTAACCGCGCAAATACCCCGCGGCACAGTCCCATAACCGCGCCGGTCGAGACTGTTGAATGTATACTCCGTAGGTAGCATATTGTAATGTATACACGGTATGCTTACCTGATGTTATGTGAACGATAGCGACCAGGTTTCAGTTCCAAAACTAGGTTGAAAACAAAACACGACGATTTCCAGCCACAGAGAGCTTGTCGTGGACATGTCGGACATATCGTCTCCGCCACATACAAAAGGCTTCTAAACCGTTAAGACTGCGGAGCACCAGGCTGCTGATTCTGCCTTCGCCATGAACACCAGCATCAAAGACGATCTAACCGTCGACATGACGATGGAGAAGGAGGAAGAGGACTGCGTAGCGACGGATGTGCAACCGGACACGGGGGGCATTAATGCTGCCGATGAGGTCCAAGGGCTCAAGTTGGCGCTGATTACCTTCGGGCTATGCTTTTCAAACATCCTCACAGGTCTGGTGGGTTTTTGTGGCATCTCTTTGGTGTTTGCCGGTACAAGCTGACGTGCTGCTGTTCTAGGATTTCACACTGATTGCGACGGCCATTCCGGTCATCACAAGTGATTTCAACTCCCTTGAGGACGTTGGCTGGTATGGCAGCGCCTACTTCGTCGCCATGTAGGGCACCTCCCTTACCCTACCCGCTCGCCTCGTTGACAACATTAGGTGCGTCGCGCTGCCGCTTGCAGGCAAAATCTACATGTTCTTCTCCAAGAAACTTGTCTACCTCGCCTACATCGGTGTCTTCGAACTCGGCAGCCTCGTCTGCGCGCTCGCGCCCAACTCAAATGCCCTTATCATCGGCCGCGCCATCAGTGGGCTAGGTGCGTCGGGCATCTTCGCTGGCAGCCTGATCATTGTTGCGACCATCGCGCCACTGCACAAGCGGCCTCTGCTCACGGGGATGACCAACGGCACATTCGGCGCGAGCCAGATCATCGGCCCGCTAATCGGCGGCGCCTTTGCACAGAACGCCACCTGGCGATGGTGCTTCTGGATCAATCTCCCCGCCGGCGGCGTTTCGATGGCGGTGATGCTGCTATTTCTGCATCTGCAGAAGAGTCCAACCGAGATGGGGGCTCTGAAGACCAAGATCAAGAACTTGGATTTGCTGGGGTTTACCATATTTACAGGCGCGATTGTGATGCTGCTGCTTGCTCTGCAATGGGGCGGGGTCACCTATGCCTGGTCCTCGTCTGTCGTCGTTGGACTGCTGGTGGGGTTTGGCGTGGTGTTTGCCATCTTTGTGGCGTCACAGTGGTGGATGGCGGACTCGGCACTTGTGCCTCCCAAGCTGTTCACCTTCCGGACCGTGGTACTTGCTTTTGGAGCGTGTCTACTTGGTCCAGGGGGGGTGGCGACAATCATCTACTATCTGCCCATCTGGTTCCAGGCGGTGCAGGGCGCCACGCCCATCAATAGCGGGGTGCGGTATTTGCCCAGCGTTATTTCAGATGTCCTGACGTCTATCATCGGCGGAGGCATCGTCATGACTACCGGTTGGTATAATCCGTTCTACATTTTGGGCGTAGGTATATTGGCTATTGGCTCTGGGCTGCTGTCGACACTCACGCCGACAACCGGCGCGGGTAAATGGATTGGATACCAAATCCTCACAGGTTGCGGGTACTCTTTCATGGTGACGATGGTGAGTCAGCAGCTTCTTCATGACATCTCACTCTGCAAACTGACACTGGGTTAGCCTCATATCGCACTGCAAGCCATGTTGCCGCCGGATCTGATACCAATCGCTTCAACAACCCTCCTCTTCGCCATGACTGCAAGCTGCTCCATATTCTTAGCAGGCGGCCAGGCTATCTTCCAATCAGCCCTCACACACAACCTGCGCCGCGTGGTCTCCGCTGAGGAAGCCGCCCGTCTGATTGCGGTGGGCGCAGCCGACGTCCACCACGAGGTCCAGCCCGCGGACCGTGACGCTGTGTCCGATGTCTATAATACGGCTATTACTAATGTCTTTGTATGTCTTGCATGTGCTGGCTTCTGCCTATGCTGAGCTAATCGAGAAAGTACCTCGCCGCTGGGAGTGCCGCTGTAGCATTTATCCTGGTCTGTGGCATCAAGTGGAAAAACATCAAGGCCAAGCCGCAGTCGCAGGATGCGGAAGCAGCTGTGGAGGAGAAGTCTTTCAGTATTGCGGAGAAGCCTTCTAGTATTTTGGCGTCTGGTTAAGCTCATTCGGATCTGTACAGAGTAAATGTGTGGGACAGAAGTACTATTTTCCGCGCTTAACTAGTAGTTAGAGCGAAGAATTACTTACTTATGTTTGTTGGATGAGAGGGTGTAGGGATTTGTTCCTAAATATCCGTCTCCTGTTTTAGAATTTTATAACATTTAGGTATACGCTTCCATCGCCATCACAAAAGCATGACCTAATCGACCGCGATCAATATTTCTCTACCGCGTGCTCTTCTGCGTTGGTTCGAGAGACTAAAAGCCCCAATTGATGATATAATCCCGGCGAACCAGGCACAAAGAAGCCACTCTAATAAGTCATTGACGGTGTGCATAGAGCGCTGTTGGAGGCGTCATCTACCAGGTATTAGTCCGTGTGCGAGCCCGCTCCATCGACGCAAGCGATACGTCCGTGGTCCGGTGCGGCTCACCGACAATATAATACATAATGCGGCGCCGTCGATTCTCATCCGTCGCACTGCTCACGATCCTCACTTTTCGTTGGCTCCACATCGTTGTGCTGATTGTCCCATCGGCTCCTGCCCTCATTTACTGTGGGAACGCGTCTGCTTTTGTTCTAAAGGGCTTCTGGAACTGCCTGTTCATCATGGGGGTGGGCACCACTTTCCTGCGCCTGGCATCCCTCACGGCACTCGCACAAGGCCTACAGCTAGACACGACCTTTGTCCTTTCCCAGGCGACCCGTGGCCTCTCTGCCGCGGGCAAGGCGACGTGCTTGCGCGGCAAGATCAAAGTCAGCGCCGCGGCGAACAACACCATACTCCTAATTAAATCGCCCGCAGGCCAGCCAGACCTGACGCAGACGACCGTAGACATGGCGATGGCGGGCGTCAATTACGCAACCATGGTCACCGGGGGGCCCACCCAGGTGTCCGGCACCTACCAGTTGTATGTCGAGCTCTGCGTACCCGCCGACCCCGCTGCCGCGCTCAAGGTGAAGACGCTGCAGTTCCTCAACCACGGGGGCACTCTCGATCACACGTACTGGGACTTCGCGCCCGGGTACAGTTACGTGGATGCCGCGGCGGCGGCGGGCCATGCGACGTTCAATTACGACCGTCTCGGATATGGCCGCTCGGACCACCCAGACCCAAATCAGGTGGTGCAAGCAGCGCTGCATCGCGAGATTGCCCATCAGATGATCGGCGTGCTGCGGAAGGCGACGGTTTGGGGGAAGAGAATCAAGAGCGTCGTTGGCGTTGGGCACTCGGCGGGCTCGGCATTGGTCATGGCGATTGTAGGCAAGTACCCGGCCGACTTTGATGCGTTGATCTTGACCGGCATTTCGGCGTCGATAGAGGGCATTGCGATTGCACAGATTGCCTTCAACCTCATCCCGGCGGCGCTGGACCCATCCGGCCGCTTCAATGGACTCGATACGGGATATCTCACGCAGGGCGCCGTGGCCCAGGACTTCCAGTTCCCATTCTACCGGTTCCCGGATTTCGACCCCAAGAGTTAGTCTCGTGAAACAATTTTTTCGAACACGACTAATTGCATCTACAGTATTCCGCAAGCAGTTTGAGACCCGACAAATCACTACCTTCGGCGAGCTGCTCACCTTCGGCAGCGTAATCGCCCCGCAGCCCGCCTACACGGGGCCCGTCGACGTCGTCCTAGGCCAGCAGGACTACATTTTCTGCCAGGCCAATTGCTCGTACCCAATGAACCAGGCCGAGATATTCGTCAATGCCCTGTTTCCCGGACAGGGGAGCAAGAGCACCTTTTTGCAGCCCAACTCCGGCCATCTCATAGCGCAGCACTACACTGCCGGACGCGGTTTCGCACACTCACTGCAGTTTCTCAAGAGAAATGGACTGTAATCCGCTGCCGAGTTCGTGCGCGCGTATAGCATTCAAGACGGTATAGGCGGTTTAATCTACCAGGTGATGTTTCCTACTACATATATCCTCCTCGGCCGTAGTTAGCTTTCGCGTGGACATAATGTACTCAAGCCCTGTTCTACTAATGCTCCTACTGCAAGCAATACCTGGTTACGTAAGCCAAAGGCTTCAATGGTAGTGCTGGTATATTATGTGCCTAACCAATTACCTTCCTGGTCTTTTGGTGTCCAGATGCGTTTATGCACGCTGGGTAACTAGGATGCAGCAGGTAACAGATCTTGCAGTTGGTCAACGAGCAACTAGCTACCGTTGTAGCCGTAGCACGCACGCCGCACCCCCACTTTTGCGTTCCTATTTGGGTTTCTCACTTCCTGCATCAGCTTATCAGCAGTCCGAGGGGATTACATTATAAGAGTAGGTTGGGGCGAGGAGGTTGATAGTAGCCCCACTGGATAGGTGCGTAAGAATGTCTTTCACAATCAGCTGTGTTCAAATGTGTCCGTCGACAAATGAAATTATTGCGGATATTGGTGCGGTGGATGATGGCGGCCCCGGGGCTCCTCGTCCATTTGGCTGCTTGAGCAAGGCTACCTACAACACAGCGTAGCTGTCGGTGATCACGAAGGAAGACCAAGGCCAGGCCCACATTTTGTTCCCAGAGTGCTTCGAGTATTTGCTCGCAGAGCAGCAGAAGAGCAGAGTATGGGGCTCTAACAGCGCCCAGATCGATATTATTCTCAACAGCCTGGCCGGTCTGCTGGCGCTGGCTACCCGGCAAAGGACAGCTTCGCCTCAGTCGCCTCAGTCGAGCTCACTGCATGCACGCATCGAGGGAGGACAGGCCGCTCTTCAGACTGATCTGCAAAACTGGGCCGTGCAAGACAGCGTACACGTCAGATGTGAGATTTTGGTCCCAGCCTGCTAAACCAACTGAGCGTACACGACATTATATTCGACTTTCCGGGGTATTCCATGCTGATGCAGCTCCACAAGAAAAAACTGCAAAAGATTTCAAGGTGAAAACCGTCTGATCGACCCAATCGACCACTCCACTCCATTCCCTCGAAGCGTTGGTGGGCTTAATTGACTTTGACCACGTCGGCCATCACTGCAAAGAAGACACTGGCATCTTTGGCCTCTCTTCCGCGACCGCCGCTTATCTCATCTATAGGACTACCTGGGATGAAAAGGCACAGACATACTTGCGCGGAGTCGTCGCGTCTACCGGCAGCACAGGCCTCGTGCCCAGCGCCTACCCAACCTGCTTGTCCGGACTTTCTTGGGCGCTCTCTACGCTCCTCCCGCGTTTCCTTTCACACCTTGAACGCATGTGGGAAATACTAACTCGCTCTCCGATTCGAGCGCGCCTTGAAATTGCAGTCGGGTCTCGTTGGTTTCACCCCTGGAGTCTTGGAAGATGCAGATGACACGCGCGGTTGCTGATGACCTTGCGCTGTCTTGGTAAGAGCCAGAGTGCACACAGACTCATCTAAAAGTTCCAGACCGTCAACCACTTCCGCACGTATCACCAGGAGGGCAGTCCAAGTTTCAGCGCTAATTGCAACGTCCTGCCTGCGTTGCTCGGGGAGGCGGAGGAGGGTTTGGATCAGGAGGATATCGAGAAAGCACTTGCTTTCCTGCTGGAGCTCGAGGAGTCCGGGCCGATCCACGGCAAGTGGAACATTCCAGCCCAATACTCAAGAATGCTGTTCGTTCAGGTCTCGGTGCTGATCCTCGAGCAGCACAATGTGGGCCACGTGGAGAAGCTCGCAAGCAAAAGCTTTCCAGAACGCATCATAGGCGCCATCTGCCGTCTGATGAGTCAAACACTATCAAAACAGAGGTACGATGGCTCCTGGGATGGCTCCCTCGAAGTTACATCCTACAGCATCATCACCGCGGGTTACGCGCTCTCGCTACCGTGGGGCGCTGCAGTAAAAGACTATCTACGGGACAGCATACGTCAGGGCCGAGACTACGTGCAGGCCAAATACAGCCACCTAGACAACACCTACTTCCTCTGGATCGAGAAAGTTTCCTACCGATCACTGCTGCTCCACTCCGTCTACTGTTCAGCAGCGCCGCACCTCCACATTATCGACGCGACGTGGGCGCCGTTCATCGTCGACGGCTTCACCTTACCGCAGGGCAACCTAAAGAAGACACAATACCTCATCTCCAACCTACCATTATTCCAAGGTGTCCATTTTGCCTCCCTAGAGCTGGTCCTCGTTGAAGCGCAGTTGATGACTGCGCAGCTCAAATCGTTCCGCAACTCGTTGTTCAATCGCTCCGATATTCCCATGACAGTAGAGAAGTATCTGGGAGCTATCTCTATGATCTGGGTGACGTGCAATCATAAGAACAACCGGGGGTTGTCCTACAAGACTATGTGGGAGATGGTTCTGCTGTCTCTGTTCAACCTCCAGGTCGACGAGTACATGGAGTCAGTGGTCGCCCGGATGCCGCAGGCGGACATATCGCTGCTTATGGACCATTTGAAGTATCAGTCCAAGTTGGCAAGCATGGCTGCTACCAATCCCAGCCCCAAGTTCGCCAATGGATCAGTCCAAGCAGATGTTGACCCCTACAGTGGCCTTCTAAAGGATACACCAGTGCATGGAGCCTTCAAGGCCTTAAGCCTGTTCATGCAGCAAGTCACGCAGCACTCGTCGTTGACTCGCTCGCCCGCCACTGTTCAACAAGAAATGGCCCTCGAGATCTAAAATTTCATCTACGCGCATCACGTCCACAACCACGAAAACGCCCTACTAGCCACTCACAAGCCGGGTAAAGGCGTCTCCGACACCACCTCGCAACCCCAGGCGTCGCAGGGGCTGAGCTATATTCAGTGGGTCCGCGGTACCGCCTCCAACGACACCAGCTGCCCCTTTTCGTTCCTCTTCTTCGCATGCTTGATCAGCAAGCCGGGACAGCACTGCTTCGCCAGTGCGAGGGCACAGTATTTCAGCAAGAGTTTGTGCCGCCATTTGGCGACTATGTGTCGGTAGTATAACGACTACGGTTTAGCTACGAGGGATGTGGAGGAGGGGAATCTTAATAGTCTTGATTTCCCGAGCTTCTGTGATGCAGAAGCCAGTCCTAAACACTATAGTACAAGCATATCTACTAAAAAGGAGGACTTTATCACCCTTATTTAGTTTACTATATTATAGTATAAGTAATTAGGCTGGTAAATAGGTTCGTGGTTCCTATTAATGGGTTGGGGCTGGGTCAGGGTTAGGGTTGGGCCATACAGACTATGTGTTGGGGTGGGTCAGGGTGATCAAAGCTTAGGGTCGTGGTTGGGTTAGGGTGATCAAAGCGCTGGGTCATAAAATGGGTTGGTGATCAAAGCGTCTACCTTAGGATATTGATCGATATTGATACTGCGACGCAGGATATCAATCAATATTGAGGTGCCTCAGGATATTGATCGATATTGAGGTGCCTCAGGATATCGATTAATATTGAGATATTAAGGCAGTTCAGGATACCAATTGATATCAAGGCGCCTTAGGATATCGATTGATATCATAATCAATAGCCTTATTAATATCACAGCATTTTATCACAGCTAAGTTGGGGGAGGTCTTATATAAGCTAACCCTAACCTAATATATAGTCTATATAACCTAACCTTAACCCTAACTTATTTTAAGGATAAAAAAATAGGTTAGGGTTAGGGTTAGGTCTAGGTCTTATATAAGCTAACCTAACCCTAACCTAACTACTCCCTATTTACCACCCTAATATTAATTAATATTAAGATATTAAGGTAGTTTAGGATACTAATTAATATTAAGGTACCTTAGGATATTAATTAATATTATAATTAATAGCCTTATTAATATTATAGCATTTTATTATAGCTAAGTTAGGGGGGGTCTTATATAACCTAACCCTAACCCTAACCTATTTTAAGGATAAAAAATAGGTTAAGGTTAGGGTTAGGTCTAGGTCTTATATAAGCTAACTTAACCCTAACTTAACTACTCCCTATTTACTACCCTAACCCTAACCCTAACCTATTAATAGGAACTATAAACCTATTTACTAGCCTAGATATAAGTAGGCTAGAGTAAGACTATAAGTAGTCCTATATTTAGTAAATTATATTATATTATAATATATAATCTAGTTTATTAAGACTACCTCTTCTATAGATAATATACTAAGACTATACCTTATAATGTAGAAAAGCTTAGTAAAGCTTCGTTAAGCACCCCTAAACCTTCGCCCCTCTCTTAACCTCTTCCCCTTAATCAGTAATTGGAAATTCCAAGCAGATTTCTGTAGAAAACACCCTCTACGTTGGAAAGGATCGCATTAAGCTTATATAGCGTAAGGTTGTGGGGAAGCGTAGTACAGAGAACACAGAGAATGTAAAACTCGGTATTTACTCTAGGTACCGAGTCTCGGTGAAACCCGAACGGGTGCAGATGAGGGGCCAGATCGAGCGCCAACCGCCTTTACGACTCCCAATCCCTAAGCGGCAAACCCTTTCGGGATTGGCACTATGCATCACCTTGTAGCGTGCTCGTGATTAATCTCAATGATAGAATCTTCCTAGTTCTTTGAATTAGCCAAGGTTGCTCATCTCCTCATCTATCTGGATACCTAGCCACTCAAAGATCAAATAATTAGGACCGCTCTCTCCCTGAAGTAATTTTGTCGACTAATTTGATTGGGACAGTTACTTTGTCGAGATATGGGAGACAAAGCTACGTGGTGAGCAATGTCTCCCGCGGTCTGTCATTGAAGCACGAAACGAAGTAAGAGGCTCGGTGTTATGGACAATGGATGCAAAATGCTGGGTTGGGGTCTTGCAAAGCCGTCCAAACTATGATATTTCTGTGGTTGTACTTTTCTTGTGATCAGCATAGGGATTCGAGCAGTAGCGCAAAAGGAGATGTTGGTGTGGCGCAGTTGTGGCACAAATCTGCTGTCATACGGCACAGTTCGATGCAACCTCAAGTACAAATCCCTTCGAGCCCAACGTGCATTCAGCACCCCTTCTCACTGATTGTTTTGCCATATTCCCCATGGCATCTATACTCCGAAAGGTTCGAAGCAAACTCCTTGGTACCAAACTTTTCGGCCTGTGCTCCCCCGCCGCCCATCCACCGTCCTCGGCATGGCCACTGCAAGACGCGTTTCCTCCACCGCCAATGTCCCACCAAGAACAATCGCCTCTCTTCGCTCAATTATGTATTGAGATCCGACTTCTGATCTACGAAGCAGTTCTTGGAGATCCCCAGCGGTACATGCATATTCGCTCGAACATCCGCCACCGACGAAAGCAGAAAAAGCAGAAACGCCCAGAACGTACAGTTGCGCATTTTCGATGCACAGACATGGAATCGCCATTTCCAACATGGCAGCACAAGTGCTTTGGTGAAGAGTGGAGGGTTGACCCAGGAAGATGGTCTGGGGTGGCGATTGCCAGAACTGAAACCGATGACAAGCTGCTCGCGCTGCTGCTTACCTGCCGCTTAATGTTTGTTGTGACTCATACCCCTCATTGAGTCAAACCTTGCTGATATCCTTACCAGATACTCAGAAGCTCTTGAAGTACTCTATAGAAGCAATATCTTTCACTTCAGAGGTGGGGTGGGGCTACCTGCTTTCGTGGAATCAATTCCAACCCTTCAGTGGATGGCCATCCGCCATATCCACATATCTACGGCCTATTCGCCTTTCTTCACAGACGATTATGCCACACTAAAGGAGAAACATCCTCCTGAGAGCCTTCCAAGCTGGGCCACAATATGCAGACATTTAGAACAGCTGCCAGCACTTCACTCCTTGAAATTTGACATTGCTGTCAAGGATCACCAATGCACTTATTCATTCAGTTTGAACAGAAAAAAGCTGCTGCTCTCTATTCTTGGGCCGCTCAGAAGTATCAATGCCCAGACCTTGGAAGTAGAGCTGAATGCCGAAGTTCCTGACGAGATTTGGGAGTTGCTGGGGCCAGTTAAACTTACTACATTCGTTCGCGAGAGACCTTTCAATGACGAGGTCTATAAGAACTATATAGTCGACGACTCCGAGAGATTTCCAATTGAGGAGTTTGATGGTTTTAGGTATTGATTGCTTCGATGCATGCAATTGTACCTGTGTACCCTAATCATAATCTCTGAAATACAATGTTAGTTCATACCAGGGGTACATATCAGCTGAAATTGTAGACGCTCAAGATCTGAATCGTTGCACTTTTACGCACTGTTTACCATTGCAACGGCCGCGGTCATCTATCTAACTAGCCTGTTATAAACCCTTCGGACTCGTCCTAAACGCTATTGCACTCCTCGCTTAGTTATACCCCTTTGCAAGTTTGTTCCATACCCTACCGCAAATTATCATTCAGGTTTTATATGCACTGGTTTCGATGGAATGTAGACCCCTACGATCCCAACTTCCAGGTTCCCACTCTATTGGCTTCTTACCCTTCATCGGCCGAACTTCTCCATCGTTGGTGATATACCGCGGGTTATCTTTATCTGACATCAGCTTACAACCTGTAGTTACTGTAAGCAAGTCTCTTCCTCTTTAGGGCCCGGGATATTCTCATACCGAGTGCAAAAAAAGCAACGCTGTCAGCATTACTATCGGGCCCTGTCTTGTGTACCATTTTGTCAACATATGCTCCCTCTTTTGCTAGTTTAAGCATCTTGACCCAACCGTATGCCTTGCGCTTAATGCCGAGACTAGGAAAACTCCGCTTGAGCTTGACATCGTCGAGGACCCTGCCGGGTGTAGTATGTGTCAACTCGTGTAACAGCGTTACATCCAATCGCTGGAAGACATCTATCAATCTAGCGATTAGCTCCAGGAGCCAAAGAATTCGCGGACTTGAGAGATGGGTAGGGGTACGCACCGACGGGTTTGAAATGAAATCCACCAGCGTTCCAGTTCGATAACTTGCTGGGGGCTTTCCCTATTTCCAGATCGTGGTATTGTTGTTTTTTTGTGTCTTTGGCATACTTAATGAGTGGCGAGCAAAGTTGAACAGTACTGGCATGATATTCCCCATTATCATCTTGATGACTACTATGTGTTTCCGCCAGTGTTGTAAATTTGTCAAGGCACTGCTGCTGACTCCACTTATACTTGACGCCGTTGTCTACCATACATTAGCTACCTTCACTTGAACATCCTTGGGACATACTTTGGTCTATTGCCCATAGCTTTCCCTTCCTCAATGTGTTCTTGTACCTTTCCCCATCACAGTAGATTATCTATCCATACAGTAAGCGTTAGTTCCGCAACCAAATAACATAGGAACGCAAGACTAACCGCATCATTTGCCCCTGGGTCAGAGGTGGATCCCGGGTCTCGGATGTTCGTCAGGATACCAGTCAAGGAAGCTGTTTCCAGCGTCAGAAATTGATATTTGCAAAAGACTTTCTCCAACCAACCGTAGACAATGTGTAGCTTAATGTTTCTCATAGTCTGTTTGTATCTATACTGTGTTCGTTTGTCGTCTGGGACTTCAGGTTGGCTCTCGTTAATGATATCATCGTGCGCAAAGAGTAGCTTGATAAGGTTTTGAAGCTCAGGTGCTCGAGGTGGCACATCATTCCAAAAAGGGAAAGTGTCGTGCCCTGGCTGAAGAGCATCAATCGCTGCTTGCGCCATGTCAAAAGCTGAGAGCAAAGCCTTTTCGATTTTATCCGCTACAGCAGTTAGCCTCATCAATTTACTCCTAGGGATTGTTCAGGATTTACTGACCAATTCCAGCCTTGTGGCATGAGTCATCTATTTTGTAGCAGTGCAAAAGAATGGCATGTTGGGACAGGGTCCACAAAACAAACATGGAAAAGAATTTTCTAGCCATCGTCGAGAAAAATTAAGGTTGCAATTTTGCGAATTCAGTTCAGCAGTGTGTGTCAGAATATATATTGTCAGCTTCCAAAGATATCCTAGACACAACCAGGGTCCCACTGCTAACAACTAACCCGTTGCCTAACTACAAGATCTCCTCATTTAACGTAGATACTAAGCGAGTCGCGCAACCAAGCGAGTCGCGCACTTTTATCAACTCTCTACCTCTGCAGCGATCTATATCAACAACGCAACAAGATAATATTAACATAGTAACTATCCTAGATTAAGCAGTATCTACTGCACGCTTCCCACACGTTTGTGAGTTATGGCCTATCTCTCTGCAGCGTGTGCAGCGTGCTAGAGCCTGCCGGCTCACTCCTGATCGCGCCTTGCCTTGGCGCATTTCCCCCTCTATCTGCTGCTCAACCTCCTTTTCAGTAATAATATCCTCTCCCTCTGCCTTTGTTAAGGTGCCTTGCTTCTGGATCCACTTCTTTTTACGCTTTTTATGCTCTGTGGCAGCCTTATTTGCTCTCTTAAGACTTGCGATCCGCTCGCGCATAAGCACAGCTGAGTGCACCATCACCTCAGCGCCCTTTTTGAGCTGATCAAGCGCTACGAGGATAGAGGCAGGTAATGAGCTCTGATGCCTCTGTATCCGATCACGGATCAACATTGATTGAGCCTCTAATTCAAGCGCGTTGCTAGGTGTTTTGGCTTCCCATAGGGTGACCTCTAGCGCAGGTGGTGTTGGCGTACGAAGCTTCACATCAAGCTTTGATATTACTGCCTCTGGATTATATAGGACTAGGCCAGCACCTCGAAAGCTTGCGCAGATATTATCCTTTGTGATTGATTAATTATAGGCAGCGCAGAATGCTGGTAGGAATTCGAGCTTGCTGATGTAATTGATGCTGTTGTAGATCAGGCTCTCAATCTAACGCCCATACACACGCTTCAGCGGCGAGAAGCAGCCTACATCAAGTAGCTGCAGGAGGTGCAATAAATAAGGCGGCATATAGAGAGTAAAGATATTATTCTCCTTGCAGATATCTTGAAAGTTAAGCAAGTTATAGCTCTTATAGCTATTAAAGATAAGTAGCTGACGTGCCCTAACCTTCTTGCCCTCTATATGCTTAATAAAGTGCTTTAGCTACTTAACTCCTATCTCGTTGGTTGTCCAGCCGTTATTACTAACTGTAATAGCCCAGTTGTGTAGTATATCATTGCCCTTATACTAGGCAGAGAGGTGGTACTGGCCTACGAAGATAATAAACAGTAGGATCAGCTACCCAGCAGCGTTAATTCCCTGGATTATGCTAACCTACTTATAATTGCCTAGCTGTACAGCCTTTAGTCACCTACGTCTCTCTAAGCTAGTAATAATAAGATAAGATAAAATCTTGCCTATTATAAAGCCAGCCTTATTAAAGTTGTACGTGTCCTTATTACAGATACTATACTCTGCCTTAGTACACTATACAAGCTTAAACTAGGCCTTAATAGTCTTAGGATCCTTACAGAGAGCTCTCTGTTGATTATATAGTTAATTATATTATGTCTTGAGGCTTGCAGTCCAGTTAACAAAGTTCTTTAGCTAGTCTCTACTAACCTCTCCACCAGTATGCTCAGCAAGCAGCTTATTTACCATATCTTATACAATAGCTAGAGAGGGCGCAAATCCTCGTGAATCTAGGTCAAGGATATATCTCTCAATCACCTCCTCTTCTAACTTAGTGAGCTTTTTGGAATTAGGCTCACAATTGCGTCAGGCAAGCTTTCCAGCGCGTCGGCCACGGACTGTTGATTCAGGAGTGTTATACATTGCTGCAGCGCGCCTAGCACTCCGGATCTGCTTTTTATTGATAGCTGAGATAGCAAGAAGGATATCTGCTTCGTGATAGGGCGATTGAGTTGTTGTTGGTTGAGCCATTGTGGTTTGTATGTGACGCGTCGCAGAAAGTGACTGGGTGCGTGACTCGCTTGGTTGCGCGACTCGCTTACTAAATCTTATCAGCCGGCGCACGGCCTCGCCTGACGCACACCCACACCGGAATTTACCGAATTTTGATATTATTGTAACTCCACCAATATGGACCGTATCGAGGAAGCGCTTGCACATTTAGAATCCCTAGAGCCAGGAGAATCGTTTAGTTACACTGAAGTAGCTAAAGAATATGGTGTTGAGAGAAGCAGGCTGTCAAAGCGCTGGCGAGGTGTCCAGGGCTCTCGTGCTGCACAGTACGAAAATCAACGACTACTCAATGAACAGCAAGAGAAGGAGCTTGTAAAGTATATTAATCACCTCTGCAGCCGTGGCCTACCACCTACAAAGCAATGGCTACGCAACTTCGCCTCAGAAATCTATAGTAGAGAAGTAGGCAAAGCCTAGCCAGATTGCTTCCTTAAGCGTCACGAAATCTCTCTAGTTTCTCACTGGACCTTTGGCCTAGATCACAATAGGAAGAGTACTAATTCAGCCTTCAAATACAAGCTCTATTTTGAGCTTCTTCAGCAGAAGATTTAAGAGTATAGGGTACAACCACAGCATACCTACAATATAGATAAGAAGGGCTGCCTTATTAGTGTACTCTTAAGAACAAAGCGAATCTTCTCAAGACAGAAGTATGAGGAAGGTACCCTCAAGCAGGCTATTCAGGACGGCAACTATGAGTGGATAACCTGTATTACTTGTATCTGTACCGACGGATCTGCCCTGCCTCCAAGCCTCATCTATTAAGCTACTACTGGCAATATTCAAGATAGCTAGCTACAAGACTTTGACCCAGTGATATATACTGCCTTCTTTGCCTCATCTCCGACAGGCTGGATAAACAACGACCTAGGCCTACGCTGGCTAGAACAGGTATTTAACTCAAGAACAAAGAAGTCAGCCCAGAGGGCCTACAGGCTCTTAATCCTAGATAGCCATAGATCTCACGTCTCTATGAAGTTCATCAACTACTGCAATCAGAATAAGATTCTACTAGCAGTATACCTGCCTTATTCAACCTATACGCTGCAGCCTCTTGATGTAGGCTTATTCAAGCCTCTATCATCAGCTTACTCTGACGGCCTAGCGAGGTTTATACACGAATCAATGGGATTTACAGCCCTCACGAAGCGAGACTTCTTCCGCCTATTCAATAAGGCCTGGACGATCTCATTCACAAAGGAGAATATACTCTCGAGCTTCAAAGCCTGTAGTATAGAGCCATTCAACCCTCAGAGAATCCTCGCTTGATTTAGTGAGCCTACTAGTAGCAGGCCTTCTTCTAGTGAGAGCTCTCAATCAGTTCTTACTGCTCAAGATTGGAGACGTATTGAGAAGCTTCTCAGCAGCGTGGTCAGTAATATATATGATCAACGAGCCAAGCAGCTTAGTAATACGATCCATAGTCTCTCAATCCAGGTCATGACTCTCCAGATGGAGAATCAAGGCCTAAGCAAGGCTCTAGTCAATGAGAAGAAGAAGAGGAAGCGTGGCAAGGCTCTCCTCCTTGAAGCTCCTACACGGTACCATAGTGGAGCTGTATTCTACAGTCCCCAAAAGGTTCAGCAAGCACATAAGCGACAAGCTAAGAAAGATACTGCAGCAGAGCTTCTACGCAATGAAAAAGAGGAGAAGGCAAGGCTCAAGGTGACTGAGAAGCTTGAGAAGGCTCAAATAGCTGAGGAGAAGAGACGTATGAAGGCAGCTGCAAGGAAAGCTCAACAGGAAGAGCTAGAGCAAAAGCAACTCCAGAAGCAGGAAGCCCAGCTCACTAAGCAGGCTAACCAGCAGCTTTAAAATGACTACAAGGCAGCTGGGAAGTCTACAAAGGCTCCTCAAGCTCACAGTACTACATGAGAGCAGGTAGTCGATGAGCAATCAGTTGTTGAAGTAGTAGAGCTGCCGCAGCAGCAGAATCGACGAGGTAGAACTATCAAGCTCCCAGATCGCTATTGTAACTAGCTAGTACGCGCAATAGAATCGCCGTAATTGATTACCTACTCCATCAAAAATCTAGATCAATCGATCAACTACTCAGTACTGTAGGCCCTTAATTGTAGATGTGCTGCACGGCAAATTCCGTGCGTCAGGTGAGGCCGTGCGGCGGCTGATAAGATTTAGTAGTATCTACGTTACACAAATCCTTCAAACATCCTTCATCCAACAAACTGAACCAATTCATGATGTTCTCATTGGAGATGGTCTAGAACAACAAATCCTGGGCATGATGTTTCAATTCTGTCTGAAGCCTTGCCATGTCCTCGCCATGATCCGAAATATCGATGCAACGTTCCCGCCACGCAGGGTAGCGGCATGGTGTTCATCTAACATTCCTATGAGGCACGGAAAGATAGAGGCGTAGTGTTTCAACCACAATGGAGATGTTGCAGTATTGCACGAGCCGCGGCGCAGCCAATGAACAGGAACAGGGCGGCACAGAAACAAGCGTGCATGGATAGGCGGATCTCAACCTGTCCCTTATCCTTCAACAATATCGCATCTCGCAGTCCAATCGTAGAATGGCGGTTTACACTCTTCTCCCAAAAACATTGTACGAATGCTCTATTGGGTTACGGTTTGATAAATTCAAGGGCCTCCCTATCCCCATCACACTTGCCACGTTCTTTTGCTCAGGTATTCATTTTTCAACGCCTGCGTCTCTCCACAGCCGGCTTTCTTCGCCCCAATCCACCAGCAAATCCGCCCAAGACAACTACAGACACCATCTGTACTCTTCCCACCTGTCAGACCACTGCGCAATGACATTGCATTGAAGAATGCACGATGCACGAAGACTATCGGTTCTGTGTAAAATGAACCCTGGAGCGAGTAAATTTGGTTCCACAAGATTACATGCAAATATGATAACGTGTCTCTTTCCACGGCCGGCTCCCATGTCCCCTTCAATTATATCCGAGACAACTACCAACTCAGACTGCGATCCTGTCTATCTGTCAAAAGGTATCGCTCCGGCGGAGGATCGAAACGAGCCTCATCATATATTAATCTAATTTCGCAACAGGGAGTACATTTATATATAAGAATCACCAACACAGATATCCACAACGCTGTAAGAAAACTAAAGAAGGCTTACATCATATTTACAACTATACATCTTCACTCCAGTTGTTTTCGATATCAATTTGACTCCACTACAAAATGTTACGGCCTCTCATTCACTCTCTAGTCGCCGGAGAACTACTCGATCGGACATCCTCTTTCGCACCCTCACCAACCAGAGCGGAGGAGGCAATTCCACCAGCTCTTGTTACGAAGAGAGATGCTCCAATTCCGACACTATTTCTTGGCGAGGTTTCCCCCTATATCTTGCCGAATGTAAGGCCCTCCACATCACCCGTTCGTGTAGACAGTAGACAGACTAAATTTCATACTTCCATAGGAACATGTCGATGGTGAGAGGCAACAAGGTACACCCGAAAAACGGAACGTAATGATAGACCCTCCGGGGTTTCACGACACCATGCCGGAGGATGGAATATGTATTACCTTTGGGCCCGATATGATCAGCGAGATAGAAACGGTCATTAAGGAACACTGTCCCGATGACAAGGAACTTGGTGGCTGCCAGGAAGAGTTGCAGAAATTGCTAGAAAACAGCACTTTGAAAGCACACACCAAAAGATTCTTGTTTCTTCTCACTGCAGGAACCGTAGGTGTCATTCTTTTGCTGACCACTGCACTTGTTGTGGCTGTCGCTGCTTCCATCGCTGTCGGGTCAGCCTTAAACAAAGTTGCACCATCCGGGGTCCAATATGATGGCGATGAAGGCGGCGCTCTCGATCAAATTCACTCCATGACAGACGCCTCTGTCGTTGCGATTGCCACCGGGCTAGATAACCATGTCATAACGACCGTAACTCTCCACAAGACACCTACACCAACTCCCAAGTAAGTGATCTGATATCCATCATGTTAAACTCCAACAGGTCATTGACACATGTCTATAGGCCTGAGGAATCTGTCAGGATTGAGGCTATCGTAGAAGACGATGGTGAGAATCAGAAGGGCGACATTCTGATTCATATCCCCGAACCTCTGGAGCAGCGCCTAATGGAATTTCTTGGGATGATGGGCATTGCCTCTGTTTAAAAGACATGCGGGAGAATGGACAAACGCAGTCGCGATCCATTGCAGCTCGACAAAAGAGTCCCACCAACAGACACCCTGAGTCCAGAATGTGAACAGGCCGTATTTGGGATGGCAAGCACAGTTTTGCACGCGACCGAGGATGTACTTCAACAACTCGTGCCAGCAAATCCACAAAATCCATTCAACCCGGAAGGCAATTCAGCGGGTGGGTCAACTTCTAACGTTCAGTTCGAAGGTGCCAACATGGCTGTGGTATTAGCCCGGGTGGGAGCCGGAAATCGCAACCGCGAAGCCCGAGTAGTGGCCCAGCTCTTTACGTATGCAAGTCTGGCTATCGAAATCGTCATGGAGGCCGCCTTGTTCTACCAGGCTGAGGTAGGCCCAGTTCTCAATCAGATTCGAATGTTGCACGATACCATTCAGACGATCACAACAAAGGAGATTACATGTCCAGAAGAACTTGTGTGCATTGATGACGACTGCAGGGGTACAAAAACCTCCGGTCTCATCATCGACCGCGTCGAATTCCAGTGGGGAATGTGCACTACGGTATGTTGTTTTATCATCACAAGACATCACTCTTTTATGAACACTAACAGAAAGACACAGCGTGGGTCAATAGGGTGTATATGTGAGCACGTAAGCGTTCCTATTGTGGATGACTATGAACCGGGGTATTTCGAAGAATTGGAGAAATTTCTTCAGGCTCTGGAAGACTCCGTTAATACACCAGATTGCAATAAAGAGGATGGCAGTGCAATGGACACGCATCTATTCGACGAGTGAGTGAAACAAAGAAAATTTCTACAACCATGCATCTGACAAGACACAATAGGGCTGTTGATACTGCATGCAAAGACCACAACGAGCTCAGACGATTGAAGAGCCGGGGATTAGGAAAGCGGAACGGTTGGACATGGGAGAATAAAGATAGGGACAACCTTGCCTGGAAATTGAATTGGGATGATCAAGGAGAGCAATGCCCATTGTCATGTGCGGACGTATTCAAGAAGTTTCTGAACAATGAAAAATGTACGACCCCCTCATTGCGGAGACCAGGGAGACATATAGGCTGACTAGGATCAGGTGTGTGGTATGCAGGTGCAAGCAAAAAGGGCACCATGTCCACTGAATGTGGGGAGGCAAGCTATGAAGTATTTCGGGCACAGCCAGAGCTTCCCCCGGATTGGGAACTGTACTCCATTGAAATCCAGCAGAGGATAAAGCCCGACTCCTCCAGTATTTCCTGGACTCTTTATGCCGATCCAAAGGGAGTCAGAGCTGTTGTTGAAGGTCCTGCCGATTATAGCGATGTGGGCGGAGCCACGTTTCCTATTCATATCGTGGTCGACGAACCGCAAAACAGGGATGTAACCAAAATTCGATTCGAGATAACTGATCCGCGCGATTTCGGAAAGAAGGTGGAGGCCTCTTGGCAGGTAGGCCCAACGGACAAACACAAGGGAACTTTCCTCGGGAATCATTGCATGACTGTTCGGGACTGGGAGCTTGTAGTCGATATGAATTGGCGGATAGTTGAGTGTACTTTCTACAAAGACTTTGAGATGGCGAGCCTCTTCAACCATGGAAAGGTCGGATAAAGTAGATTTCCATCAACTCACTATTTTTATCCCATGCTCCTCCATCTCCACAATTGTCCCATCGAAATTTACATTGCCTTATCAGTTATGTACCTCTATCACAGTCTGAGTCTTCAATTATTCAATTAGTCTTCCCTCAGTCCCTCCTCTGCGTCTCTTATATCAGCGAGAAGCCCAGTGCACATTATCGACATGCTCCTCTACCTTAGCCAGCTGAGACCCCATAGAGCTTCCGCAAAGCCGACATTTTTATCTATTTTTTGCTCTAGATACTAACAATGCCAGCTACATATCTTAGAATAGCTGAATATAATTTAGTGTAACTATCTTAACAATAATACTCTTATAAAATCCCTAAATCTCCTTCTCTAAGTAAATATAATAGATATATAGCTCCTATAGTTATTAGGTATAGTATTACTAAGAAGCTACTTTAGTTTAGGCTAGTAAATAGGTTTAGGGTACCTATTAATAGGTTAGGGTTAGGTTAGGGTTATAATTAGGTTAGGGTAATTGAAATATCTACCTTAGGATATTAATTAATATTATAGTATTTTATTATAGCTAGGTTAGGGGGGGTCTTATATAACCTAACCCTAACCTATTTACTACCCTACTTTAGGTTATTATAGAGCTAAATTAGATTATATATAAGCTAACTATTATATTAGTTAATAGTATTATAAAGAGAGATATACTAAACTTATTCCCTTTTTAAGGGGACCTAATATATGAACTTATACTGTGTAAAGCTTATATAGTAAAAGTTAATCAATTCTATTGCTAACTAACTAGGAAATCTCTTAGTGCCTTTTCTTATACACTAAAGGACATTTAATATTAACTATAATACTCCCCCCCCTCCTTTAATATAAAACACTATTTATATAATGTAGATACTAAGTAAGTAGTATAACTAAGCGAGTGGCGTGCCTTATTAACTCTCTCTACCTCTATAGTAATCTATCTCAATAACGCAACAAGATAATATTAATATAGTAGCTATTGTAGATTAAGTAGTATCTATAGTACACTTCTAGCAGGTTTGTAAGTTATAGCTAATCTCTCTACAGCGTATACAGTGTACTAAAGCCTACCAGCTCACTCCTGATTACACCTTGCCTTAATGCATTTCCTCCTCTAGCTACTGCTTAGCCTCCTTTTTAGTAATAATATCCTCTCCCTCTGCCTTTGTTAAGGTGCCTCGCTTCTGGATCTACTTCTTTTTACACTTTTTATACTCTATAGCAGCCTTATTTGCTCTCTTAAGACTTGCAATCTACTTATACATAAGTATAGCTAAGTGTACTATTACCTTAGCACCCTTTTTAAGCTGATCAAGTGCTGCAATAATAGAGGTAGGTGATAAGTTCTAATACTTCTATATATGATCACGGATCAGCGTTAATTAAGCCTCTAATTCAAGTGTATTGCTAGGTGTTTTAGCTTCCTATATAGTAACCTTAGGTATAGGTAGTATTAGCGTACAAAGCTTTATATTAAGCTTTAATATTACTGCCTCTAGATTATATAGGACTAGGCCAGCGCCTTAAAAGCTTACATAGATATTATCCTTTGTAATTAATTAATTATAGGCAGCACAGAAGGCTGGTAGGAATTCAAGCTTTGTAATATAATTAATACCATTATAGATTAGGCTCTTAATCTTACCCCTATACGCGCGCTTCAGCGGTAAGAAGCAGCCTATATCAAGTAGCTATAGGAGGTACAATAAATAAGGTAGTATATAGAGAGTAAAGATATTATTCTCCTTGCAGATATCTTAAAAGTTAAGTAAGTTATAGCTCTTATAGCTATTAAAGATAAGTAGCTAATACACCCTAACCTTCTTGCCCTCTATATACTTAATAAAGTACTTTAGCTACTTAACTCCTATCTTATTAGTTATCCAGCTGTTATTACTAACTATAATAGCCTAGTTACGTAGTATATTATTGCCTTTATACTAGGTAGAGAGGTAGTACTAGCCTACAAAGATAATAAATAGTAGGATTAGCCACCTAGCAGCGTTAATTCCCTAGATTATGCTAACCTACTTATAATTGCCTAGCTGTATAGCCTTTAGCTAGCTGCGCCTCTCTAAGCTAGTAATAATAAGATAAGACAATATCTTGCCTATTATAAAGCCAGCCTTATTAAAGTTGTACGTATCCTTATTACAGATACTATACTCCGCCTTAGTATGCTGTATAAGCTTAAACTAGGCCTTAATAGTCTTAGGATCCTTATAGAGAGCTCTCTGTTAATTGTACAGTTAATTGTATCACATCTTAAGGCTTGTAGTCTAGTTAACAAAGTTCTTAGGCTAGTCTCTACCAACCTGTCCACCAGTGCGCTTAGTAAGTAGCTTATTCGCTATATCTTGTACAATAGCTAGAGAGGGCGCAAATCCTCGCGAATCCAGGTTAAGGATATATCTCTCAATCACCTCCTCTTCTAGCTTAGTGAGCTTCTTTGAATTTGGCTCACAATCGCGTCGTGCAGCCTGTCCAGCGCGTCGGCAACGGAGCGTAGTTTCAGGGACGTTAAACATAGTAGCAGCGCGTCGTCCACTCTGAATCTGATTCTGATCAATAGCTGAGATAGCTAGAATAATATCTGCTTCGTTGTAGGGCAATTGAAGAGGTGTTGGTGGAGGCATTGTAGTTGATAGTTGACGCGTCGCAAAAAGTTGATGAGGCGCGCCACTCGCTTGGTTGCGCCGCTCGCTTAGTATCTACGTTATCTATTAGTTATTACCTATCTATTACTATCCCTATTACTTTTTAACCTATTATATAAACGTGATTAATTAATACAAGTAGCTCCTACAGCTACTAGAGTCTATTCCTAGACCTCCTTTTACTAAGGCTGTTAAGTAAGCATCTTTGTTACTTAGACAGTACCTTTCCTTCTCTTTAAGCCTTATTTAGGCTATATAGTAGCTTTTCTTGCTTAGTAATAAAGCCTTTATATTACTTATGTATAGGTACTTTGCATAGAAGCTTACATCTATAGATAAGAATATTAAGTTATTATTTATCTATTTTTAGAATAGAGATACTAAGGAAGCTATAGAGGTTATATATAAAATATAAACAAAAAGTAATCTAAATTGTAAAATATTAAGAAAAATAATCTAAATTACCTATATCAGATAGGAAAAATAAGAGAACTATGTAACAAAGTGACCTTGTTAACAAGTAGCCTACTTTGTAAAAAGTGTGAAAAAAGGTGAAGTAGTAGAAGAAATAGTGATTGATTGATCGGTTGAGTTGCTTTCTAGTCTTGCTATCCCCTCTCCTTATATCTACTATTTCTCCTGCTCAGATATCCAGTATCTGATCCTTATTATCCAAATGTTTATGGTTTGATATCAAAACCTTTATCAAACCTTTGTTGTTTGATATTTAAAACCTTAGTTGTTTTGATATTCAAACCTTAGTAGTTTGATATTAAACCTTAGTTGTTTTGATATTCAAA
>ML977592.1:81504-106365 GCA_010015725.1 Amniculicola lignicola CBS 123094 | reverse complement strand
TTATTTTTCTACTTTTTACAAAGTAAGTTACTTTGCTAGTAGAGCTAGTTATTTTTGTTTCTCTTGTCTAAACTAGATAATTTAGATTACTTTTTATTCATATTTTATATAATCTAGGGTAATCTAGGGTAACTTAGGGTTCTCTATACCTTTACTAAGTAGCTTTTTAAATTCTATAGGTATTTTATACCCCCCCTTCCTTATATCTTAATAGCTTTAGACTTCTAGTCCTATAATACTATCCCTTACCTCCTTAAGTAGCTCTAGGCCCTATAGCCCTTAACCTCTATACCTCTTTATTATAGAACTTTTCCCTATAGCTAGTATTAATAATTAGCTTAATATCCCCTTATTCTAGCCCTATTAAGGTTAATCTAGGCTTATCCTAGGTTATCTAGGGTTATTTACCTAGGCTATCTCTTTACTATTCTATTTCTATCTATATAGCTAGTTTTCCCTTTTCTTTTAGGAAGGTATCCTAGCTTATAGGTATTAATAGGTTTTATAAATTTAGTAAGAGCTAAGTTACTTATATCTATAGCTAGTAACTACTAGTTATCTTCTTCTATATAATTTTTCTATTAAACTTAGTAGAGCTATATACCCTAGTCCTTTTTCTATTAGATAATATAATCTACTTTAAAGATATCCTTACCCTATTATAATACTACTATCTTTACTTACTCTTAATCCTTTAGTAGCTTACTATTATTAGTTATAGGTTCTAGGAGTCCTATATAGAAGATATTATAGATTTAAGATTAGCCTTATAAGTTAAGCCTATATACTTATTTCTTAATTCTAGCTATAACCTCTAGTAGTCCCTAGTACTTATTTTCTAGCTTCTTCTTTAGGTAGTAAGTTTTAATATTTCTTATATCTAGTATAACTAGGTCTTTAACTATAAAGGTTTTTAGCTTATAGTACTTATTAAAGGCTCTCTTCTAGTACTCTTATACCTTAGTTAGATTTATCTTTAGCTATTCCTAGACCTCTTTAACTATTAACTGGTTATCTAGTACCTTTAAGTTTTATCCTAGGCTATCTAGGGTCTCTAGGGCCCCTATTAACTATATATACCTACTATAGACTACTTAGAAGGGGCTTATACCTATTAACTCTTATACTAAGTTATTATATATAAATTTAGTGTCTAATAGTAGGTTTACCTAGTTATCTTATTTATAGTTATAGAATACCCTTAGATATTACTCTAGTATTTAGTTTATTTACTCTATTTAGCTATTAGTCTAGGGGTAGAAGGCTATACTAAGTAGTCTCTTTATCCTTAGGTATTCTAGGAAGGTATTCTAGTAGCTACTTATAAATAGGGCCCCCCTATCTAAGACTATAGATAGTAGGGGTTTATAAAGGTAGACTACTTTATAGTAGATAAGCTTAGTAAGCTTAAGTACCTTTAGATTACCCTAGACTTATATATAGTATACTATCTTAGAGAATTAATCTACTACTACTAGGATACTATTATAGTTATACCTATTTAGGTTACTTAGGGGAAGCTCTATAATAAAGTCTATTATAATATCCTCCTAGATATCCTTTAGGATAGGTAGGGGTTATATCTCCCTATATCTTATATATTAGGTAGGTTTTACCCTTATATATACTATATAGGAGGAGGTATAATCCTTTATATAACTCTAGGCCCTTAGCTACTAGAACTCCTTATAAGGGTAACTAGTAGAGATAGGGGACTAGGACTAGATAGGGGATATAGGATAGAATAACTTATATATTAGGGTATCTAGCTAAATAAAATAGTAGATAAGGAGCTAGAAAGGAACTAAGGTAAGACTATCTAATATAGAAGGAGGGAAAGTACTAGTAGGCTAACTAAGCTAGAGGGATACTAAGGGGCTAGTTATAGAGAAACCTTAGAGTAAACTAGCTAGGTAAGTTTAGGTACCCCCCCCCCCTCTTAGTAGGATAGAAGGACCTAGGGGTATATCCTAATATAACTCCCCCCTCTAGAAAAGTAAGGTCTCTTAAGCTTATATAAAGTCCTACCCCCCTCTTATAAAATTATAGGTATAGTAAACCTATATATATCTATTTAAAAATACTAATAAAATTAGTACTTACTATATAACCTCTACTACTAATACTAATAATTATTATAATTATATAGGATTAAGGTTCTAGGATACCTAAGAGGATAACTAATCCCTCCTAGGTAAGTCTAGGTATTATCTCTTAGGCTTTAGAGCCTCCTATATTAGGGGGGTATACTTAGTAGTTTAGGTATTAATTTATAGGGAAGTACTACTATTAGGGTTAGGGGGCTTAAATATATAGGGCTAGAGTAGTATAATTTAAATTAGGGTATAGTTATTAAAGCTAGGTATATCTTTAATTTAGGGGGCCTAGCTAGTAGGGATAACTATACCTAGGGGTAGTAGGTCTTTAGGGTTATTAAAGTGATATAGGTATATATTATAGTACTCTATAAGGTTCTTAGAGGGTTCCTAAGTTAGTTCTAGGTACCCTATCTATTTTACTAGGTAGTCCTAGGATCTATTATTATACTATTTAATACCTAACGTACTTTATAAGCGAGTCGGGAATATAAGCAAGTTGGGAACTTTTTAACCCTCTCTACCTCTGCAGTAATCTATCTCAACAACGCAACAAGATAATATTAATATAGTAACTATCCTAGACTAAGCAGTATCTACAGTACGCTTCTAACACGTTTATGAGTTATAACTAGTCTCTCTGCAGCGTGTGCAGCGTGCTAAAGCCTGCTGGCTTACACCTGATTACGCCTTGCCTTAACGCGTTTCCCTATCTAATTATTTCTCAACCTCCCTTTAAGCAATAATATCCTCTCTATCTCCCTTTGATAGAGTGCCTTGCTTCTGAATCTGCTTCTTTTTACGCTTTCTACGCTCTGTGGCTGCCTTATTTACTTTCTCAAGACTTGCAATGCACTCACGTATGAGCACAGCTGAGTGCACCATTACCTCAGCGCCTTTTTTGAGCTGATCAAGCGCCGCGATAATAGAGGCAGGTAATGAGCTCTGGTGCCTCTGTATCTGATCACGGATCAACATTGATTGAGCCTCTAATTCAAGCGCGTTGCTAGGTGTTTTGGCTTCCCATAGGGTGACCTCTAGCGCAGGTGGCGTTGGCGTACGAAGCTTTACATCAAGCTTTGATATCACTGCCTCTGGATTGTATGGGACTAGGCCAGCGCCTCGAAAGCTTGCACAGATATTGTCCTTTGTAGTTACCTGATCGTAGGCAGCGCAGAAGGCTGGTAGGAATTTGAGCTTAGTGATGTAATTAATGCTGTTATGGATCAGGCTCTTGATCTAACGCCTGTACGCACGCTTCAGCGGCAAGAAGTAGCCCACGTCAAGTGGCTGCAGGAGGTGCAATGAATAAGGTGGTATATAGAGAGTGAAGATATTATTCTCCTTGCAGAGTTCTTGAAAGTTAAGTAAGTAGTAGCTCTTATAGCTATCAAAGATGAGCAGCTAACGTGCCCTAACCTTCCTGCCCTCTGTATGCTTAATAAAGTGCTTCAGCCACTTAACTCCTATCTTATTGGTTATCCAGCCATTATTACTAACTGTAATAGCCCAGTTGTATAGTATATTATTACCCTTATACTAGGTAGAGAGGTGGTACTAGCCAGCAAAGATAATAAATAGTGGGATTAGCCACCCAGCAGCGTTGATTCCCTAGATCACGCTGACCTACTTATAATTGCCTAGCTGTATAGTCCTTAGCCAACTACATCTCTCTAAGCTAGTAACAACGAGCTAAGATAATATCTTGCCTATTATAAAGCCAGCCTCATTAAAATTATAGGTATCCTTATTATAGATACTATACTCCGCCTTAGTATATTATACAAGCTTAAACTAGGCCTTTATAGTCTCAGGATCCTCACAGAGAGCTTACTAGTAATTGTATAGTTGGTTAAATCACGTTGTAAGCTTTTCTGTTCAGTTGACAAAGTTCCTAGGCTACTGCTTACTAACCTTGCTAGCGCTATGCTTAGCAAGCAGCTTATCTACTATATCACGTATAGCATCTAGAGTAGGCGGAAATCCTTGTAAATCTAGGTCAAGTATATATCCAACAATAACCTCCTCCTCTAGCTCTGAGAGCTTTTTTGAATTAGGCCTGCAGTTGTATTATAAAGGCTTTCTAGCGCATTAGTCGCGTAGCGTGCTATCTGGAATACTAAATGAGATTACAGCTTAATGTATATTCTTTACTTACTACTAATTAATAGCTAAGATAGCTAGAAGGATATCTGCTTCATCGCAGGGTAGTTAAATAGGTGTTAGTGGAGGCATTGTAGTTAATAGTTAACGCGTTACGAAAAGTTAAGAAGTTCCTAACTTACTTATATTCCTGACTCACTTGTAAAGTACGTTAGTACCTTATCTATAAGGAACTCCTCTTCTAGGGGGTTCTTAGTTTCTAGCTCTTCTAGTAGGTTATATACCTAGTTAATAAGTATTAATTTAGCTTAAGCCTAGAGTAGAAGGGGGTTCTTTAGGGTAGGTTATAGTTATTTAGGGTAGAATACTAGGAAGATTCCCTAATTAAGTATATCTTATAGGAGCTTAACCTTATAGGTATAGCCTACTTAGATAATTCTAGTAATTAGCTAGGGCCCTATATTCTTATAGTTAAGTTTATAGTTTAGTTAATTAGATTACTAGTTTTCTATTTTAACTATAACCTAGTCCCTAATTCTATAGAGTAGGGTATTAGTTTATATTTTATTAGCTTAGTCTTAGTACTCTTATTATACCTACTTTATATTTTCTTTAAGGAATTATAGTAGGTAGGCTTATTATACTAAGGCTTTATCTATAAAGAGGATACTTTTTAGTACTACTAGTAATAGGTAGGTTAGGATTAGGTCTAGGTCTTATGTAAGCTAACCTAACCCTAACCTAGCTACTCCCTATTTACTACTCTAGCTTTAACTACCCTAACTTAACCCTAACCTAGTAATAGGTACCCTAAACCTATTTACTTGCCTAGCCTTATTAGTTTTTATAGACTTATAAGGGACTTAATAACTAAAGGGGGGGTAAAGAGAAAGGTAGAATAAACTATAGTAGTATAACTATAGCTGGTTCAGTTTAGGGAACTCTAGCAGATTACTGTACAATGGTATATTTAAGGGAGAAGGTTAAGTTGAATACACTAAACTATAGGGGTTTAATATCTAGTCTATATACTTGTAGTAATAGTTGTGATAGCTATATACAGAGCTATTAGTTATATAACTTCCTTAGGTGTTTGGGTTTAGTGTCTTTTCGTTGTGCTAATTGGGTAGAGTTTATTCGTCCTTATGTGGTTCTGTAAGATCGTAATAGTAAGTATTAGTTAACTTTATCTTAATAGGGGAATATTCTTTAACTCGTAGTGATAAATTTCCATTCTTTGTTATAGAATTAAATCAGTAGGAAAGATAAGTAGCCCTATACCGAAAGTGCGTACCAGAACTCTCTCCAATCCTATCGAAAAAGCAAGCCTATGCTACTGACACCGATGTAGCCGTAGTAACCGTGGTAAATGGCCTCTTCTCCATCATCGGTGACTCCATCGGCGGCCCATGTTGTTGACCCGCCTTATTCTTAATACAACATGCCAAACCACAATTTACAAGCTCCACACTCCCACAAATCAAACTCGCTATGAGAAGCACAATCGCCATCGCTCCAATTGTCATGATACTCCCCACAACATCCAAAATGTTCACAATTGTGTCGTTGGTCTTTGCAGCAGCGCCGGCGGCCTGGCTTGCGGCTTCTTGGAGCGCTTTCTGGATCGCGTATTTGGAGGCTGTTACGGCGATTTTGCAGGCTGGCCCGAGGGAGATGGCGAAGACGCCGTATTGGACGACAAGGAGAGCCGAGCAGACGATGGCGACGATCCAGAGGAGGAGAGAGAGGAGGGAGAGGAGGACACGTGTTGTGCGGGAGTTGCGGGACAGATCGCGGCTGGAATGTCGGGCGGCTCGGTTGACGAGGACGAGGTAGATGATGAATAGAGTTGACCACAATGCCTGGGTTTGCATTAGTATAGCAAATATCTAGGGCAGTGGATCTACGTGAAGAGGATCGATTGGGAATGGAAAGCAGAGTAGGAAGCACTTACAACTACAGACACGATGATAGCCCGAGTAGGTGTGCTCGCAAGATGCTTCAACACAGGGACCAGAGACTTCTGGAGAAGCTCGATGCCATCAGCGTCGTCGGTACCGTCCGGTTTGATAGACTTGACGGCATCTATGAGTTTTTTGGCCGAGGCTGCCATTTGGTACATCGTGTACGTTACTATTGGAAATTAAAATTAGATTATATCTTTAATATGGCGAGAGAGGACGTACTGTATATCCCACAAGCCAAAGCAACAACACTGAGGATAAACTGTACCACCCGAAAGGCGCCCAACAGGATGCGGCCGCAGCTGCCCATTTTCGTCACTTTGATATCTTGAGTGTCTCTAGAAGTAAAATGGTTGAGGTCGGCGACCGAAATATGCACCGCGTCTGCACTCGTAGGTATTGGGCGTAGAAGGAATTGTCACCCTCTAAATAGCATGAGACGAAGATATTATGAACGGACTGTAGGTCCCATATAAATACGTACGGATCCCTAGCCTTTTATGTTTACCTCAAGGCGCGCCTGCCCGCCTCCAAAGAAAAAGCATTCAACGGGGTAGAAGAAGAACACATTCCGAGAACCTGTAATACGATCAACTTCGCGAAAATACTCACATGCATCATGCAGTCAGCCAATTGTGCAGGCTCAGCCTTGTTCGCTGTAGCCATGAGCGGGAACATTTTGTAAAGGAAACCTAGGAAGTTTCGGGCATGGGATATGCGGGGTTTCCTTTACTTAGACATGTTACAGGGAGGCTGGAGAGCAATGGCTGCGAAGACGAGAGATGAAATGACGATAAATTGCTCTATACACCTTTCCCATCGACTGATGTGAAAAATAGAAGTTTGAACCCCAACAAAACCTTCGAAAGTACACATTTCTACTCGCAACGCTGCAAAAGCATACTCAAGTACACCGTGTGGCTATTTAAACCTGCCCCCGCTCTCGCAACAGACAATCGATCACTCTCCAGATCCGGCCACAGGAGACTTTTCTGTAACGAAGGATCATGCACGGCAAGTTTTGTGAACCAGTGGTTGGTGCGTGCCGCAAGGAATGGCCCCAATTTAAATCGTCCCATGCGTCGGCTGCGCCATCCCATCTAAGCCCAGGTAGGCACGTTCGTATACGTTGGGGGCCAGCCTTGTACCCTGCAGATAGTGAACGCTGAAACAAGTAGAACACCACCGGTTTTGCCCAATAGGTATTTACCTGCGGTGCTCACGACATCCGCCACGTCCCAACACTCTGCCTTCTTGAACCTCAGCCTCTCCGAGTTGAACGCCATGTTGCCTTGGAGGTGTTTGCCTTGTAAACAGATTCCCAATGGCCAGCCCCAGTTCTTCTATCAGTCTCACCCTGCCTTGCCCCTACGTGGCAATGTGACACAAATATGCCAAATGTACACGATTCTTTCAGCCTTTAGCGGCATTCATCGCATCGATCTCCTTCAAAAGACACTGTGTAACGGTCTACACCACTACTATCTCACTAGCTTATCTAACTAAGTTGCTATATATAGGATAAGACTAGTTTCTAAGTTTCTTATATTTAAAAATCTATAGATAAGCTCCTATATAATTAGTAAGAGAATTCCTATAATTATTTATTTAGTATATAGATACTTTATATAGAAGCCTTTTAAAAAGAAAGGTAAAATTAAATATACTAGTATCTATATAGTTAGTAAGTTAACTATCTACTTAGATATTCTATCTACTAACCTTATAGATATAGAACTAGATAGGCTAGTAAATAGGTTTATTATATCTATTACTAGGTTAGGGTTAAGTTAAGGTAATTAAAGTATCTACCTTAGGATATTAATTAATATTAATACTATAATATAGGTATTAGATACTAACTTAAGCTAGATACTAAGCTATTCTAAATATAGATATAATAATAATATAACTATAAAGAAGAGGAGAATATAGAATATAACCTAGGTATAGAAGTTAATTATAATATAGATATATAAGACCTATAAATCTCTTCTATAGATAGTTATAGTTAACTTAATCTATTTAATTTAATACTGAACTTTATTTAAGATAAAGATACTTCCTAACTTAACCCTTTAACTCCTACCCTTTACTACCTAGCTAGGAGTATTAACTATTACCCTTTCCTATAATATACCTCTTCTACCCTCTTCTACCTTAACTTAACTATTACCCTATATAATAAATATTATAGGAAAGTATTATATATAATCTAGTATACTTACTAGATTATAAGTAGGGTAGTAAATAGAGAGTAGTTAGGTTAGGGTTAGGGTTAGGTTATATAGACTATATATTAGGTTAGGGTTATATACTAAAAATAGTTAGGGCTAGATTTAATAGAATAAGATTATAGATACTTATATAGAACTAATTAAAATAGCTACTTATAGTATATATATTCTAATATATATTAGTAATTCTATAAAGTATAGCTAGTATAGTTATATAATATATCTATCTACTACTAGTATTATAGTTCTAGTAAGTATATTTATCTAGATACTACTATACTAACTAAGAATCCCTTAGCTAAATTATAATATACTTTATATAAATAGTGTTGAATGGACTTCAATGTACGCTGCGGATAGGTAGCTCTATCCTAATATACGTGTCTATAGTGTATATGTATATACAGGATATAACTAGGTAGTACATAATTAGGGGTTGGTATTGTTTATATCTATCTAGAGTTGGACGAAAGCTCAGCTTTTAGGTACCCCTTACCAAGCCTCTGTACAGTTAATTACGTAAGGTAAGCTTATATAATCCCATACACAGGCTGGTTAATACCCCTAAATTATCTATATACGGACACTGGCAACTTTTTATTTTATTAATTAAGTTGCTTTATCTATACGTTCCTTTAGTTATAGTCTCTAGATACCTAATTGTAATATCAAATCTATATCCTCCCTTACTAGCCCTATATATTATATAAGCCCCTTATATACCTTAGGTTAGGAAGGTTTACCTAATTTATCTATGCCCTTATCTAGGGTGGTTAGACCTTGATCTTGCCTAGAGATAAGGCTCTCTATAAAAGCTATTTCTACTAAGGGGTTATACAGACGTAATTCACTAGTATATATTAATTAATAATTGAAATCTTGTAGTTCTGGTGCCTAGTCTATACCCCTTATAGCTTAGGCTCCTATATAAATAGCTAGTAGAGTTAGTAAGTTAGTATAGAGAGCTTCTATAGCTAGATCTAGTAAATAGCTAGAGCGTATAAATGGTCCTTAAGATTAAGCAAGTTAAAATGTACTTATTAGGATGTAGTATATAAATAGAGGTGCGTTGAAAGAGGGGTTAAGTAAGTTATTATATTATAGAGTATAAACAGAGGTGTGTTAGATAATAAGTTAATTAACTAATCTATAAGGAGGTATAAGTAGTAATTACTATTATTTAGGGAGGCTATCTAGGTATAAGATTCTGGGAGATTTCCCCCTTTTTACTTCTCTTCTTTATTCTCTCCTCTATATCTTCTTCTGTACGTTCTAGAATCTGGTAGCTTTTTAATTTATTAGTTAACTTATAGTAGACCTTTGTATAATAGCTCTTCAGCCTACTCCTACCTAACAGGGCCTTACTAGCCCTATAGCTATTACTATTACTCTAGGCAGCTACTGGTAGGTTATCCTACCTACTAGGACCTAGTAGGGTTACCAGTTTATATAGGGTCTCTGTATTAATGTATATACCTTATCTTTCATATAGTATTTAGATAGTATCTAATGTATTTTTTTTGTAGGCTAATAAGACTACTGTCACTGCCCTACCCTTATACAATATTACTATAATTATTACTACTAGCACTAACCTCTAGCTTTTCATAGCTAAGATTATATACTAGGAGGGTTACTTCTATATACTGCTTATCTAGAGCTGTAGGGCTCTATATACAACTCTATACGTACAGCACTATAGTGGCAATTCTAGATCCTCTCTGTTTAAGGATTGTTGTACACTGCCTAGTTACTAGGTAGGTGCCTGTAGTTCCTATGTGTAGTAGTTGCATAGTATATACTACTAGTATTACACCTAGTATAATATTCTTCTCTGTAGTTTTCTGGGGGAGGAGGGGATAGGGAAGGAGGGGGGGGAGGTGTTTTAATATATATTAAATGAAAAGTACTTTCTAAACATATGCAATATTCCCTTATACAAATAAGTAACTTTAGTAAGTATATCTATATCTAGTAGATAAGAAATATATATATAGAAAGTATAAAGTAATATAGGGAATTAGTATTACGTGTAGAGGGGTTTTAGAGTTTAAGTACTCTATACTAGATTAGTGCAATCTATAGATACCTCAACCTTAATATTAAGCTTGTTAGTTGAAATAAGAGATTCTATTATAGTATTTAGACTCTTCTTTGTATATGTATTAGCAGGATTATCTTTGCTATTAATCCATTAAATTTCTATAATTTCCCTCTTTTTGTATAATTCCTAAAGAGACATAATATTAATTATAAGCCTCTTCTTATTAGTAGTACTAAGCTTAACAAGGCAATTGTATAGGGATTTCAAATCTATGTATATAATAACTGGTATTAGGGGTAATACTAGTATATAGGTAACTTAGAGAAGTGTAGAGCTTAGTATAATAGTATTATTGAAACCGCTGACTATGCTGTATAGCTTAGAGGCAAGTACACTCCTTATTACCCTCTTGTACTTAATTAAGTTCTAATATATAATATTACTACAGATCTAGAAATCATATAAGTCTCCCTTACTTTATTCTTTAGCTAGAATAATAAGGAATCTAAGTTGTAAGCTAAGATCCTTATTGTTAGTAAATAAACTATTAGTAAAGATAAACAGCTTCATACGCTAACGTACCCGGCAAGCGAGCGGGCCAGGCAAGCGAGCGGGCCACCTACTAGCTTTTCACACCTTTGCAGCAATCTACCTCAACAACACAACAAAATAATATAATATAGCAGTTATCCTAGATTAAGCAGTATCTACAGTACGCTTCTAACATGTTCGTGAGTTGTGGCCAGTCTCTCTGCAGCGTGTGCAGCGCGCAGAAGCCTGCCGGCTCACACCTGATCGTGCCTTGCCTTAACGCGTTTCCCCCTCTATCTGCTGCTCAACCTCCCTTTAAGCAATAATATCCTCTCCCTCTGCCTTTGTTAAGGTGCCTCACTTCTGGATCCGCTTCTTTTTACGCTTTTTACGCTCTGTGGCAGCTTTATTTGCTCTCTTAAGACTCGCGATCCGCTCGCGCATAAGCACAGCTGAGTACACTATCACCTCAGCGCCCTTTTTGAGCTGATCAAGCGCTGCGATAATAGAGGCAGGTAATGAGCTCTGATGCCTCTGTATCTGATCACAGATCATCATTGATTGAGCCTCCAATTCGCGCGCGTTGCTGGGTGTTTTAGCTTCCTATGGGGTAACCTCTAGCGCAGGTGGTGTTGGCGTACGAAGCTTCACATTAAGCTTTGATATTACTGCCTCTAGATTGTGTGGGACTAGACCAGTGCCTTGAAAGCTTGCGCAGATATTATCCTTTGTGATTGATAGATTGTATGTAGCACAGAAGGCTGGTAGGAATTTGAGCTTGGTGATATAATTGATGCCGTCTCAGATTAGGCTCTTGATCTGATGCCCGTACGCGCGCTTCAGTGGTGAGAAGCAGCCTACATCAAGTGGCTGCAGGAGGTGCGATGAATGAGGCAGTATATAGAGAGTGTAGATATTGTTCTCCTTGCAGAGTTCTTGAAAATTAAGTAAGTAGTAGCTCTTATAGCCATCAAAGATGAGCAGCTAATACACCCTAACCTTCCTACCCTCTGTATGCTTAATAAAGTACTTTAACTACTCAACTCCTATCTCATTGGTTGTCCAGCTATTATCACTAACTGTGATAGCCCAGTTGCGTAGTATATCATTGCCCTCGTACCAGGCAGAGAGGTGGTACTGGCCAGCGAAGATAATGAACGGTAGGATTGGCTACCCAGTAGCATTGATTCCCTAGATTACGCTGACCCACTCACAATTGCCTGGCTGTATAGCCTTTAGCCGGCCACGTCTCTCTGAGCCAGTGACAACTAGATGAGATAATATCTTGCCTATGAGGAAGCCAGCTTCATTAAAGTTGTACGTATCCTCATTATAGATACTATACTCAGCCTTTGTGCGTACAACAAGCTCAAACTAGGCCTTAATAGTCTTAGGATCCTCACAGAGGGCTCTCTGTTGATCGTACGGTCGATTGTATCGTGTCTTAAGGCTCGCAGTCCGGTTAACAAAGTTCCTAGGCCACTTCTCGCCCACCTGGCCAGCGCCACGCTCAGTGAGCAGCTTATTTGCTATTTCTTGTACAGCACCTAGAGAGGGCGCAAAGCCTCGCGAATCTAGGTCAAGTATATATCCAATAATCACCTCCTCTTCTAGCTTGGTAAGCTTCTTTAAATTGGGCTCATAATTGCGTCGCGCAGTAATTCCAGCGCGTCGTTATTGTACTGTTGTTCAGGGGACGTTATAGATTTGTACAGCCTCTCGTTCGCTCTGGATCTGATTCTGATTGATTGCTGAGATAGCTAGGAAGATATCTGCTTCGTTGCAGGGCAATTGAGTTGCAGTTGGTGGAGCCATTGTAGTTGATAGGTGACGCGTCGCGAAAAGTTGATGAGGTGGCCCGCTCGCTTGCCTGGCCCGCTCGCTTGCCGGGTACGTTATAGATCTAAGGGGATAAATATTAAGCTGTAGTTAGGGTACTTAATTTGCTATAGGATTTGTGCGTTAAGAGCTTTAATATCCTTATCTTTTAGTAGGACTGTTTAGGCTGCAGTTGAAAGATCAAATAAAGCTTTAGGTTAATACACTAATGTAATATACGCTCCTCTTGCTTATTAAGCAATATATTACTATATTATATCTAGGGCAGAAGGATCAATTACGCAGAGGTTCTTTAATTATCCCTTCTAAGTTAGGATAACCTTCCCTTTTACAAGGGTAATCTTTCTACTATTAAATTGATTAGTTAATTGGGTGAAAGGATAGTCTTTAGCTTTACTTAGAAGGTAGCTTTAGTAAGCTTATCCTCTTCCCTTTGTACGAATAAGGGGGTAATAATACTTAGGGTGTTATTAGTCTAGAGGCCTGTTATGCTAAAAGTTATAGGTCCTTTATCTATAATTAGAAGGTATAGATTATATATAGAATTAAGTATTTTGAGCTTCTCCCTGTAGTAATTGTAGTAGGTCTTAAACTAGTATAGTCCTAACTTAGCTGCTCTATATAATAGGCGTATAATCTAGAAAATAGTATTTAGAGGATAGGTATCCCTTATCTTAATTAGTGGCTTTGTATATAACGTATAACTTAGTTTATTAGTAGCCTAAATATAGGCCTAGGTAATATCTCTAAGCTTAATATATATACTGTACAAGGTGATTAGTAATAGTATAATTACTAAGATAAGTCTCTAGCTTATCTACTGGATTGTAGGTGATTAGGTAAGGATCTCCTTCTTTTCCTTGTCTAAATATCTAGTAAAAACAAGCTAGGACTTCTTATATAGCTGAGTACTCTTGCCCTTAATCTCTCTAACTATATATAGGTTGAAGATTCGGCCTCTGTAGGTAGCTGGGTTAAATTGGAGGATCTTAAAGGTGCTATTAGTAATTAGTGCTTCCATCTCTATGCGGTCTGATTCCTTAAATAGTTAGCTAGGAGTTGTAATTACTCTATCTATGTAAAGCTTGATTACTAGAGTATAGTTATTATTTTCCTTTTATATTAGGAATACTTTATTATCTATATAGTTGTTATCTCTGTATAGAGATACAGCTTTTCTTAGTTAGCCTTAGGTCCTTCTTAGGATAGTTACCCCTGGCAGCTTTTCAGGTTCTTAAGATAGGCTAGGGTTATTATATAATGTCTTAACATAGATAATCTTCTTTAGGTAACCTCTTTTCTTTAGCTATAGGGCTTTAATTTATACTAGGGCTAGTTAATTAAGATCTCCTAGGTCTTACTCCTTAGGTATTATATAATAATAAGGTTTTACCTAAGTATAGTGAAGTATAAGGGGTCTATTTTCTAAGTTAATAGTAATATTCCTTCTATCTGTACTCTTAATTTTATATAGTCCTATCTATCCTTTCTTCTCTCTCTAAGCTATAATCTTAGAGCCTAGTAGCAGTAATAGAATATTATATACACTTGGTCTATTACGGGTATTTAATATATAATAGATATTAACTTTTGCTCTTTCTTAGTAGAGTATCTTTATTACTTTATAGATTACTTTAGCTTATATAGTAATATCTAGTAATAGGGGAGAGGTATTAGAAATCTATAGATAGGCTCTAAAAACTAGCAGTATTAGGATAAGGCTATTAGGGCCTGCAGTGTTATTTAGGGCCTTTACTACTATTTAGAGGATAGCCTTATCCTCTATATTATACCCTAATTTAGTATATAGGATATTATATATGTATTAGAGTGGCGTATATATATATTCAATCTTTCCTATAGCCTAGTAGGCCTTAACTAGTATCTATTTATATTCTACTCCTATAATCTTTGTATAATTATAGAAGTCTTTAGAGGTAAAGTTAGTTCCTAGGTTATATATAATGAAGTTAGGTAGTCCTTAATAGGTATTAATCTAGTATTTATAGAGCGTATCCTATATATCTTATATAGATATAGATTTGAGGAAGATAGTAGCCTAAAATAATATATTAGTATTAATAATATAGAGGATATCCTTTCCACTAATATATACAACGTCAATAATAATCTTATAGTTAAAGTTAGTATTATCCTTAATGCTGAACTTAAATTGATAAGGTACTAGGTTATATAATTAGTAGTAATAACAGAATTTACGAATTTCCTCTAGTATAGTATAGTTAGCCTTATAGCTAGCTCTAGTAAGTATACTATAAAGCCTCTCTATATAAGGGTATCTAAAACATTAATAGAGATATTGAAGTTACATTTCTATAAAGAATATAGTAATCTTATTCTTGCTAATATTAAAAAATAGGTATCCCTACTTTTAGATAATAGGGATAGTACTTCTATCCTTTTACACAATTACATTAAGAGTATTATTATAGTATATACCTAGTCTATTAGTATCTGTAAGGTAGAGGAGGAATAGGGTTAGTATATCTAGGATATAGTATATAACTATTCTAATTAGGTTCTAGATCTATATAGTACTAATTAATCCTTTAGATCCTTAGCTACTAAAACTGATGTTTGCAGATCTAGGTGTCTAGTTAATCTTAGTTTAAGGGTACTCTTATACGTAGGCCTCAAGTTATACTTTTCTAACTATAGATACTATAGCTATACTAGTATCCCAAAGTTCTCCTTAGTATATTATGCAATAATAATTATCTAGAACAAATTAATTAGTAACTTTGTACCTTTCAGTATTATAGATATCTTCGCTAGTTGTGTAATAGAGATATACTGCAGTAGTTAGGTAATTAACTACCTATTCTCTATCCTCTAGATTATTATCTTTATTATTAACTATCTCTTTACTACTTGTAGGTTCCCCTTCAAAGTCTTATATATATAATAATATCTGTTCCTCTTAGGGGGGTTCCTTATTAAATTGCTTATATATTGTTATATATTGCTATTTTATACAGTTAAAGTCTATGTAAGGATAATTAGAGGACTAGTATCCTTCTTTATAGCAGATAAAGTACTTCTTCTTTGTATACTCTATGCAGAAGCCTCTTAGGCTTCAGCTACGTCCTTAAGAGCGTAATAACAGGGACCAGCTACAGAAGTTAGGTTTTAGGTGATTTAAAAAGTACTTTTAATCTGTATAGTATATATCTCCTAGTTCCTAAAGATACTAGTTTATCTAGTAATCTATACTAACTTGTAGTACTGTATAAAGGTTACTAAATAGCCCTTTGCACGTTTAGTTGTTTAAGAATATAGCCTACTTAAATTCAGGTTATCCTTAGTATACTTACACGATAGTAGTATATAGCTGTTAGTCTCTAAGGAAGCTTCCTCCTATTGCTCTCTATATAAGTGTAAGTTTATTAATAAGAAACTCTAAGGCCTTATGTAGTATCTTGTCTAGATTCTCCTTTTAGCACTATACAAAGGATATTAACATCTAGTTAGTATAGTACTAAGTCTTATTAATAGTAGTATTAAAGTAGGTATCTAGGGTAGTGTACAGAGCCTTCTATATATAGCTAGGACCTATAGTATACATATAGAATATATACGTATAATCTTTAAGAATATTAGGGAAGATGTTGGAGTATTATACCTTATAGCTATTAAGATGATAGCATAGCTTAATAAAGATTTAGGTCTTGTCAGCAAGGATATTGTACAGTTTACTAGTATAGTTGTTATACTTCTTCTAAGCTTTCTAGAACATAATTATCTTCTTATATAGAAGTCTTTAGTTCTTATATTCAATAATTAGTAGTAGCTGTGTTGGACTATAGATGTTTCAGCATAGGGGTACATTATATAGGGATAGAGAGGGTTAATATTAGGGCTGCAGCTCTATTAGTATAGAGGGTTATTAGATTAAGGGTTTATATAGTAGGTTTGCTAGTAGATTGTATAGAGGGGGAGCTAATAGTCTAGTTAGTATCTTAGGTACTATTATCTTAGTTCCTATAGGTCCTTCCTTGTACAAGGTTAGTTTAGGTAGTAGCCTAGTAGATAAAACCATTAATAGCGTGTAAGATCCTTAGGGTAGAAGTAGAGTTTCTATAAGATCTCTATTTGCTAGACTTTTTAGTTCTGTAGCTATTTTGTAGTTTGTCCTAATTATTCTATATAGTCCTTTATAGTTTATTATATCCCTAAGTTCTTATCCAATTATATAGTTAATATATTAGAAGTATTCCACTTCCTATGCATAGAAGTATTCCTCAAAGTTATTAAGGATTTGGTTAGGTAATCCTTTTAATTAGTAGATATTAGCGAGAATATACGTAGTATATATATTAAGGTAGAAGGTTGATAGGTCTGTAGTTATATCAATCTAGTTATTCTAGTATTAAAGGCGTACAGCGCTTTAGAGGGTAGATATTCTAATACTAGTTTCCTCTAACAGGTCCTTATACGAATATAGGAACTTTGCTTCTTCTTCGCATGAATCTAATTGGTTCTTATCTAGGATTGGTAAACGTGTAGGCTGGCTAGCTTCAGCTGATATAGTATTAGCTGGTTAGTTAGGTTAAGCTATTGTAGTACTAGTGTTGGTGTTAGCACTAGTATTTATTTATTTTAGTTACTACTAGGTTTATATAGCAGGATTCTTAGGGCGTACAATGCACTATCTTCCTTTATATATTCTTAAAGGTTAATCTCTCTACTCGGGCCTAATAGTTCTTAGTTAGAAAATTTTTGATCAAAAATTGCCCGTGCGAAGCACGGGCCTACCACCTTAATGCAAATGATCAGCTTAATGCAAAATCTATCCTCTGTCGCAAATTATTAGCTGTAGAGCTCTATTTTAGACGTAAATAAGTTGTATATTATAGATATACATAGATACTAAGTACCCCAATTATTTTGCAGCAATTTAGATGGCGTGAGGCTATCGTTGCTGTTGTTTTCGTCTATCTTAACTAGTATCTCAACTTCTTCGACCTCGTCAACAGGCAGCACCTGTGACTTGATCTTAGCCTTTATATATAGAGATTGCGTCTATGTATCTGCTTAACTTTGAGCCTCCTGAAGTTTCTGTGCTACAAGCTTTATATATAGATTAATAGGCTGCTGTATCTTATAGGCTACCTACAGCGTAATTGTATCCTCTGCTATTGTTACTGCAGTATTGTACTTAGAGCCGTAATCTCTTGAGGTATACTTATCCTGGAGAGTAGCCTTGTGATTATAATCCTCATTATCCTATGCGTGTACCCAGTGGTGAGTATCCTGTATAATAATTACGCCTCCTGCTGCACGCTTGCAGTACTTTGCACTGTGGTTGTAGATAGAGGGTAGTATCTGCTTATGCTTGTTTGCAACAGTGGTAATCTTGTGCAGCTTTCAAGCAGTAAGCTTGCTCTTAAGGCGCACGTCGTCGTTAATCTGCTACTATTGTACTATATTGCATGTGTCCTAAGAGTATATAGGGCCACCTTTTGCTACAAGGGCGCGGCGCTTGTAGCGATGGCGCTTATCCTTTGCAATCTTAGCAGCCTCTGTACAACGAAGCTCTCTCTTTAAGCCCTCCACTGTGTGAGCAAGCGCTGAGACTCCGTGCTAGTGCTTAATTATGCTGGCAGCAACCTCGCGGGGGAGGTACTTATGAAGCACTGCCTAGACAAACAGCTCCTGCGCATGAAGCTGTTGAACTATTTTTAGTATATACCAGGCTGTATCACTAGGGCAAGGTTCATTAGGCTCTAGCGTTTAGTCTACTTGCGGTGGCTGGTGCATAAGTATAGCATTGACTAGGTCAATTTTGACGCGGTAGAAGCTCATGATAGGTGTTGGGGTTAGTAATGAGGCAGCTAGTAGCAGAGAGGATAGGATCTCCAGCATTGTAGTACGTTCAACAGCTGCTAGTAGTGGTGTAGGAGAGTACTTACGCTCGTTGTCGCTGCAATCCTCCTGCCGTTTTAGCTAGCTAAGTACAATATCTAGCTTAAACGGCGTAAGGCTACAGTGCTGCCAGCTACTGCAAATAGTACTATAGGTAAAGGTTTAGCGCTAGATCTGCTCTAAGGTAGCTATAAAATCTGCTTTGTTAATATCTTTTAACCTGCTGTAAGCAGCCCAATCTAAGCAGGAGCTATAATACTACTTTAATGGCTAGAAGTAGCCTACGTCGAGCGGCTGAAGGATATAGGTTATATATAGTAGTAGCGCAAATAGCTATATCTTATACTTCTCTATAAACTCTGTAAATTGCTTAGTATTATAAGATCTATAGCTGTTAATAAGCAGCAATTACCATATACCTACCTACCTCCTCCTTGTTATCTTTTTAAAGTGCTTCAGCTAGTTGAGCGCAAGAGAATTATTTATATAGCTACTATTACTTATAGAGATAAGGTAGTTATCTAGCAGATTAGATATCTAGTGCTCTATTATGGATTGCGCCTTAATAATCACTATAGGAGTAATAGAGGTGCTATTAGTACTAATATACTCTATAAGGGTAACAAGCTTACAGTTGTTGGTATTAGGGATAAAGACTTGCTGCCCTCGTTGTGTATATATATATTGGTTTAAGGCAATACTAATTTGGCAGCTAGTCTTATCTATATTGTACGTATCTCTAGGCTGTATCCTATACTTATTGATAAAGCTTTCAAGGCGGTTAAACCAACTATAGAGTGCCTCTGGCTCCTACACAAGCTTCCGCTGTATCTCTATTGGTTTAGCCTTTATATGAGCGTATTTTAGGTGCCTTGCAAGCCAGCGCTGTGCCCAGTTCTTACCCAGTAGCTTTAGAGCCTTATTAACGCCAGTATACAACTCTTTAAGTAGGGCGTAGGCCTAGCTGGTGATAATACTGCAGTAGATACTATAGCTAATAGCATTAATTACGTCAAGGTATTGTTTAAGGGCGAGGTCCTACTTAGTAGAAAGGTAGTAATTTAGAGGCTTCCTATTAGCGTGTATAGGGAGATCTAGATAGGCGCGCTGAAGGTGATAATAAGGCAGCTTGTAGAGCGTTGTATACAATTAAATATTAGGCTTAGTATACTTATAAAGGCGCGCTGCGTAATCCTTCAATAATACTATATTAGCGTAGTATTTTGAGATTTTAGAAGCGCCTAGGGCTATTGTATAGAAGATTTTAGCTTTTTTAGAATTATAAAATATTGCGTTATAGTGGATCTAGATAGATTAAGAGGATAGATTTTACATTAAGCTGATCATTTGCATTGAGGTAGTAGGCCTGTGCTTCGCACGGGCAATTTTTGATCAAAAATTTTCTAACTAAGAACTATTAGGCCTGAGTATTCTATAGCTGTAAACAGAAATAGTAACAAAACAGAGACCTTAGTAGAAGTCAGTTTTACTAAGGTATAACTCTATCTTCACTCTTGCTAATTTGCAGTTAAAGTTAATTAACTACTAATTAGTATTAAATGGACTTCAATGTATACTGTAGATAGGTAGCTCTATCCTAATATACATATCTATAGTATATATATATATATAGGATATAACTGGGTAGTGCGTAATTAGGGGTTGGTATTATTCATATCTATCTAGAGTTGGACGAAAGCTTAGCTTTTAGGTACCCCTTACTAAGCCTCTGTATAGTTAATTATATAAGGTAAGCTTATATAATCCCGTATATAGGCTGGTTAATACCCCTGAATTATCTATGTACAGACAGTAATAGTTATAAGTTACCTCCTTTAGTAGCTTAGGTATATAGTAATAGTAGTACCCTAGAGAAGATTATATATAAGGTCTATTAAGATAGCCTTAAAAAGCTAAATTCTAATTCCTTTAAGAATTAGTTAGTAAAAGATAAGTAGTATAAATTTATTAAGGAGCTATCTATAGAGGACCTTATTATATATATAAGTAAAGAATAGTAGTAAGTTTATAATAGTATTTTATTATAGGTATATACTAATAGATTATAACGTGTTTTACTACTAAGTGGGTAGCACTACTAAGTAGGTGGTTTTTACTTGGCATAACCATCCTATATTACTCTAGATCAATTTCTTTACTACTACTATCTAAAAATATATACTATGTACTAGTTTCTGATTTAGAAGTTACCTCCTTAACCTATCTATAGGTTTACGTATTATGCCTAGCTCCTCTATATATTCTATAGCAACGTTGAGTTACTAGTACCCTATCTTAACTACCCTACCTATAAGCCTTCTTAGACTACTATATAGTTGAAGATAGCCCTGCAGCTACCTAATCTGCTGCCTTACTATATTCTAAGGTACTACCTTTCTAGAGCTGCTTCCTCTTACGTAACTTCCTTTTAGTTATTATATCTAATTACTCTTTAAGCTTAGAGATATAGGTAGCTTAGAGTATATTTTAGTATAGTATAAGTTTAGTGCCCTTAATAAGTTATAAGAACCTAGCAGAGGCTGTAACTGGTAATCTTCTAATAGATTTAAGTACTAGCCTTAACTAGGAGCCGAATTTATATATATTACTTAGGGTCTTTAACTACTAGGGGTTAGTAGAGGGGAGGGGTTCTAGTAGGGTACATAATTATATATTAAGTTAATCTAAGACTTCTACTGCGTTAAGAGGAACAAGTCCTAATACCTTAAAGGCCTTCTAGTAGTTCTCTTCCTAAAATATATTAAAAAACGTGAGTTTAAATACTAGTAGGAAGCCTTCCTTATTAATATAGTAGACGTGTTAGTATACCAAGTTTTGGATATATTAAGAGTACTTTAACTTTAATAGCAAGAAATAGACTATATCTAAAGGCTGGAGGATATATAATAAGTAGGTAGGTATACAGAGTGTAAGGATCTTATATTCTAGGCAGTAGTCCTTAAAATCCTGAGATTAATGGCTCTTATAACCATCTAAGATAAGCAGTTAATATACCCCTACCTAACGCGTTCTTATATATATGTTAAAGTGCTTCAACTATATAACTCTAAGCTTATTATTTATCTATCTGTTGTTAGAGACTAAGAGCTTCCAATTACAAGGTATATTAGCCTCCTTGTACTATACTGAGATATAGATATATCCTTTATAGATAATAAAGGGTAGGATTATATACCCTGCAGCGTAGATACCCTAAATAATAGTTACCTACTCCTAATTACCTAGCTGGATAAGATTAGGCCTTATATACTTCTCTAAGCCTATAACAACTTTTATAGAGCTAATAACTGTAAAATATTAAGAAAAATAATCTAAATTACCTATATCAGATAGGAAAAATAAGAGAACTATGTAATAAAGTAACCTTGTTAATAAGTAGCCTACTTTGTAAAAAGTAGAAAAACAATTCTTAAGAATAAAGGTTTATTATAAAAGTAATAAATATATTCCTAAGATAGGAGTTTTAAGAAAACAACTATAACCTATCTATATATTATAAATAGATTTATAATATAAAGAATATATTAGTAGAAGCTTAGTAATATATTATTACTGTGTAATTTTAGTAAAAACTTTAAATATTACTTAGCTTAATCTAAGACTACTAGTTAATTATATAATCAACTAAGCTAGAAAAATATTTTCTATATAGATAACTAGTCTATATATCTATATTAGAAATATGATTATATAATTATATTATCTGGACTTTATAGAGACTTTACAAAATAATAATTTTAAAAAGTAATTTTTACAATCCAACTCGTTTGTAGGATTAATGCCTATATCTGTTTTTGTACTAGATTGTTTATATCAATCAGGCAGATATAGAAACAAAAGATCTAAATAATATTGGATATTAAAATATCCGCATAAGCTCTTCAATCCATAGTAAGACCGGATGATAAGGTATCCGCATTGATTGTCTAGGTTATCAAACAACAAGTGTGAGATATATTGAACACTAATTAAACAATGATCAAACGTTACTTAAACAACTTGAGACGAAATCAAAAACACTGATCAAATAATACTCAAACAACTTGAGACGAAATCAAAACACTGATCAAACAGTACTCAAACAACTTAAGACGAATAGTGCTTAAGATCTTATTAGATATTAAGTTAACCAATCAGATACTAAAATATCCAAATAGGAGAAATAGTAGATATAAGGGGAGGGGATCGTAATACTAGATAGCAACTCAACCAATTAATTAATTACTATTTCTTCTATCATTTACCATTTTTCACAATAACCCCTATCTAGAAGCTAGTCTTATTAAAGTTATATACATTATTATTATAGATACTATACTTAGCTATTATCTCCTCTATAAGCTTAAACTATACGCCTATAATCTTAGGATCCTCCTACTTAATCCTCTAGATATCCTTTATGTAATTAAATACTATCTTAAGCCTTTCCTTATATACCACAAACCTATCCACCTAGTTCTTACCTACTAGCTCTACACCCCACTTAGCCAGTATCTTATTTACTATATCTCTAACCTTAGCCTTTAGGGGTGTAAAACCTTATACGTTAAGGTTAAGGATATATTAGATAACTATCTCCTCTTTAGTAGAGGTAAGCTTCTAGCTGTTAGGGGGTGCAAGTGGTTAATAGGTACGTCTATAGTATTAATACTTAAGGGTTAAATAAGGTATACTAAACGTACTAGTAGTAAGTTAGAGGCTCTGAATTTAGTATATATAATAGGCCTCAAGAGCAAGATCAATTCTGCCTTCTTAATTAGATAGTATTGTATTATATTATTGAGATATCTTAGGTAGATAAGGGAGATAGTTATACCAAGTAAAAACCACCTACTTAGTGGTGCCACCCACTTAGTAGTGAAACACGTTAGGCCTTATTAAGGTATAGATTTCTAAGAGTACTTTAGTAACTAGGTACTTAAGGCTAATAAACTATATATTAAGGGTAATAATAGTAATAAATATAAAGAGGAGGTTAATAAGGATAATAATTCTAAGCTAGAAGAATACTTTAGGTATTAGCTAGATAAATATAAGACTAATAAATAGTAGGAGTAGGGTAGGGTAAATATAGAGATAGAGTCTAGAGGTAGCTATAGTATAAAAGTAGAGGAGATAAATTTTAAGGGTTAGCTAATAAATACTATTTTTGTCTAAACGTAATTCCCTGATTAATTGTAATCAATTGATTAGGTGATTAGGATCAGCCTTAGCTGAGGCCTCAGCTAAGGCTAAGGCTCCTAATAAGGCTCCTGCCTTGGCTTCGCCTTAGCAGGGGCATAAAAGCTTCCATCTCATCTCACTCTAGACAGTAGCACATAGTAGATAATCAGATTCTTTGTGCCTACTTACCCTTTGGTACACCCTTCAGGCGTACGTTTGTTTGATTGAACCCTAGTCTTCCAATACTAATCAGTCTGTTAACTGACCTTATACTGTATACGTAGCTACGTAGAGGATTTTGTCCTTGATAGACAGATTCACAAGGAACAACAAAACCGCTACCATACAACAAAGCTTATACCTACTACGTACGTAGCTATGCAGAGAAGGTACAAAGAAGCTTATACCACTGTGTACATAGCTATATAGAGAGGCTTAAGCAAGCCTTATACGTGCCCCTAGATCAACCAATTACACAAAGACAAGATTAGTCTCCTACTACATGCGTAGCTATATAGAGAGGGCCTATAGCTGAGCCTTTATTATACCCTAGTATCTCCTGTTTAACACAGGTTATATAAATCCAGTTATCTACTATATACGTAGCTATATAGAGGAGAGCCTCATCAAGTAGCCTACCTTATTAATACTATTATAACCCCTACCCCCCCTGAACGCTTATATAAAGGAGTATTCCCTACACCCCAGCCTTGCTACTAATATTAATTAACGTGTGATTATAGTTAACACATTGATTATAGTTAACACGTTGATCCCAGTTAACAACGTTAATCAACGTTTTAACCTCCCCCCCCTAGGGGAGGCCTCTGAATGCTTATATAAAAGAGTATTCCCTACTACCCTCCCCCTCCCCCCTAAGGAGTAATTGCTTATATATAGAGTAATTTATTAATAACCTACCTCCCTAAGGATTAATCACCCCTATAGGAGGAATAACTTATTATTAATACCCCCCC
>ML977592.1:0-72500 GCA_010015725.1 Amniculicola lignicola CBS 123094 | reverse complement strand
TATAGATATAAGTAATATAGGTTATCTACTTATAGTTACTATCCTAGATAGCCTACTTAAGGCTGCCTTCCTTATACTTCTATCTAGAGAAGATTTACTTTATTCTTAAGAGTATACTAATAAGGTAGCCCTTCTTATCTATATTATATATATGCTATAGCTCTACCTTATACTCTTAAATCTTCTACTAAAGAAGCTTAAAATATAGCTTATATTTAAAGGCTGAATTAGTACTCTTCCTATTATAATCTAGTCTAAAGGTCTAGTAAGTAACTAGAGAGATTTTATAACGCCTAAGGAAGTAATCTAGCTAGGCTTTACCTACTTCTCTACTATAGATTTCTAAGGCAAAGTTATATAGCTATTACTTTGTTAGTAGTAGGCTATAGCTATAGAGGTGATTAATATACTTTATAAGCTCCTTCTCTTACTATTTATTAAGTAGTTATTAATTTTTATACTGTGCAGTATAAGAGCCCTAGATACCTTACTAGTACTTTGATAGCCTACTTCTTTTAATGCTATAGAATTTTGCTGTCGCAGTAATATTAATTAATTCTCCTGGTCCTAGGGATTCTAAATGTGTAAGCGCTTCCTCAATACGGTCCATATTGGTGGAGTTACAATAATATTAAAATTCGGTAAATTCCGCTGTGGGTGTGCGCCAGGCGAGACCGTGCGTCAGCTGATAAGATTCAGTAATCTTGTCGCTTAATTTACGGCTTAGTCTATCATTCTGATTTGCTACCACCAAGTTCAGCCTCGCCGTGAAGAGATAAAAGAAGCGACACCAAGAGGGACAGCTGAACGTTGACGAGGCTGAAGATTGTCGTGGTGGAATGTCGCGCCAGGCGAGCGGATTATAGACTGCTGCAGGCCCATGAGGACGCTTGCGTCCTCTTCCTCCTCGCTCTTGTGTCTGAGACCTGTTGCAAATGTGGTCTGCACTTGTTACCCTGTTTATTCTCACTGTGCGGGCTGTGTCAGCGAAAGACGGACTGATAGACTGGACTAAAACGCCTGGGGGAGGGCCTTCAACGCTTCGCGGTTGCGCACAGTATGCCTACAACGACAGCGCGCGTGGAGGAGGCTCGGTAAATGGATACCTTGGTTGCACTACCAACGCTGTATGTTCAACTTTGATCCTCAGCACGCCGTGTATTGTCCTTCGCTAACAACATAAACCAGTGCGTCTGCCGTACCGACCTCATCGACAAAGCCCACGATCATATCCAATACATCGTCGAACTGAACTGCGGAACGGACGCGGAAGTTGACATTCAAGCAGCAATCAAGATCTATAATGACTACTGCTCGGCCAACGGGTTCCCAATACCAGGATACACATACGTGATTACGCAGACGATCGAACCTCCCACAGAAACCCCGCTATCAGCGGAATCGTCAGCCCTGGCAGTGGCCAGCATAACCTCCGATCAACCGCCTACGGATGCCACCCTGACACAAACGATAAACAACATCATCACTGTCACCGCGCCCCCAACTGCCCGAATTACAGTCGTCGTCTCCTCTGCAAATCTTCGCAGTCATATCTTCCCGTGGTTTCGCCTCTTCTGCGGTGTTACCTTCATTCCATTCAAATATTCCTTCGGGCTCCCATGAATACCACTCATGATAACAGCAATTATTGCCAGGCCGATAACGTTGGAGAATTTCGGGATCACCGTTAAGATTTTGTGGAATTCCCGATTGCTGCTTCATCAATGTGCATTAGGGACCGCATACTGCTTGATCCATATACCATGATATAGTGTATACATTTGTAAAGAAGGCTACAAGAGCTTGGTAGATATAAAGTTTACCCCTCTTTATCCCTCCTCTGCGTCCTCGGTGTGAACTATCTAACCTTATGTTAACAAATAGTTGGTCTACAAGATGTGGGCGGTTGAGTTTGCGAGTTTGGTAATTAGGAATCGTCCGCTATTCTCTCTTCTGATAACTATCTGTCCCGACGATTCCCAGCTATGTATCGTCTCGTAAAGGAAGAGACTACCCCCTATCCAATACTACTTGAGTTCCACATTGTACGGTCAATCATGTCAGCCATGCCCGGCCGTACAAATAATGTCGTCCAAGGGAAAGAAAGGGTCAGACACCCAGACCGGGACTTCGACCGGGCTTGGCACTTCGGTGATCGTACCACAAGCCTTGCCCCACCAATTGGAGACGCTCAGCTCACCCTTCTCGATGACATATCGAATCCATCACAACCACATCAGGGCTTTCTTCCAAGGCAGTGATATAAAATGTCGTGCAGATAGCAGAATATCCATGAACACTTTAGCAAGACGACAACAGGACATTTCTCAGCTACCTACCTTGGTATACATAAAGTTCTAATCCTCAAGATAACGCAGGCCATAATGGATACACGTCGCATTTACGAACAAGTCGGTCATCACTACAGCCAAATCGCCAAAGGGGAAAAGAATACCGGATACGAGAGCAAAGTTGCGGCTGCCTTTGGCTACTCCGAGGAAGAACTCACAAGTATTCCCCAAGATGCAAATCTCGGTGTTAGCTGCGGCAACCCCACGGCGTTGGCGAATTTGAAAGAAGGTGAGACGGTGATCGACTTGGGAAGTGGTGCCGGCTTCGATGTCTTCCTTGCTGCGGCAAAAGTCGGTTCTAAGGGGAGAGCTATTGGCGTTGATATGAATAAGGTATCGCGCATTGCTAAAGTCCGATATGTGAGCAGAATTGACCTTAAGACTAGGATATGCTGGACCGCGCCCAACGCAACCTATTCAAGTCCTCGAGCACGAACATCACGTTCATCGAAGCCGAGATCACATCTATCCCATTGAATGATGGCAGTGCGGACTGCATAATCTCCAACTGTGTGATCAACCTCGTCCCACAAAGCGAAAAGATGCACGTGTTCCAAGAAATGTACCGACTTCTGAAGTCTGGTGGCCGAATTGCCGTCTCAGATATCCTAGCCAAGAAACCACTTCCCGCCGATTTCCGAGAGGACATGGCCGCTTATGTGGGATGTATCAGTGGCGCAAGTCAGGTGACAGAGTACGAAGGATGGTTGCGAGATGTCGGCTTTGAGGGCGTGACGATTGCGGACACAGGAGCAGATTTGAATATCTATATCACTGCGAAAGAGCAAGGAAATGGTGGCGGTTGCTGTTCTGCTAAAGAGGAAGTTGGAGACGGGTTGAAGGGCGCTGGTGTTGATGGAGGCGCTCGTGATTTCAATGAATGGGCTGGTGAGTTTATGCCTTGGCATAGTGGTAGTCTTTCTTGCGCTAACAAGCATGTCTTTAGGATCATACAAAATCTACGCTTTGAAGCCCTAGGAGAGCGATTACGGGGTTGTGAAAGGTGGGAATTCCAAGCCTGTACCCGCCTCGAAGGGGGACAATTGTGTAGTGTAATTTCACATAACGTATGTCACTTTGTCGTCGTCGAACGGGAGCCGTGTCATCGATGCGGATCCAGGGAAGTTGAAGAGTGGTCCACGAGACAGTTATCAGCCAATACACTCTGTAGGGCTGAGCGGTGCCCATCAAAGCTACCTAGCTCTTCGTAAAGTCGCTGGGCATCCACCCTGGCTGCAAGTTTTGCGGTGCCACGACCACGCATAAGTGGAACGAGGTGAATGCCGCTCCAGTCTTTTGCCTCATGTCAGGAGGGTGTTTCCATCAAACGCCCCCACAAGGAATACAAACGCCCAACTCCAGGTTGTGTTTAGATGGTTGGATGGCCAAGTAGGGGGGTATTTGTGGCCACAAGGCTGCACATCTGACGTTCGGAATGATCGGAACGCGTCCGGAACGCGTGAGCCTCGCCGCCAAAATCCTCCTAGCCACGTCGTGCGCCCGACGCGTTTCCCGACAAGCCGGGCAGCATCAATCGCGCTCCATCGATAGATCCAACACAATGCCCGTCTCCAAGCGCAAGCGCAAGTCCAAATACAGCACCAGCTCCCCACTCTCCAGGAAAAAGCCAACAATTGCCAATGCCTACCCCAACGACGGCAACTTTCTCGAACAGACGACTTGGAAAGGCTGCAAAACGTGCATCGACGGCTGCAACAGCTCCTGCACATGCCAGCTAGACGGAAAGCACTGTGGTCCGTCATGCGCGTGTCCGCCAGACTGCGCGCATCGCATACATCTGTCGTGCTCATGTAGAGGGCCTTGTGGGAAGGCGTGCAGGTGCTTGAAAGGGGGCTATGCGTGCGAGAAGGAAAGGTGTGCGTGCGGTTGTGCGCCATTGCATCTCAGGCCGTTTCCGGGCCATGAGGTAAAAGAGAGCGGATTGTTGGGTGCGGGGCAGGGCTACTATGCGACGGAGCCAATTCGGAAGGGCACTGTTTTTGGACTGTTTGAGGGCAGCGTGGTGAGGCATAACGGGGAGACGGACTATAATCTTTTTGACCTTGCTGAGGGTATGGTTGCATTTCCATGTCTCGGGCCAGGCGAGGCTAATCGAGTGGCAGGATACTCATTGAGATGCAAACACGAAGGCACATATTATATCAACGAGAAGCGACACAAAGATGCGAATGCAGCCTTCCAGTACATTGAGGGGCCACGGAGGAGAGAGGTCGTCGCGATTGCGACCAAGAACATCCAAGCTGGTGAGGAAGTGTTTGCACAGTACACAGCGACAGATCAGTATGTATTCTCCCCATCTCTTTCAGCACGCCTCTGACAACCACAACCTAACACACGCAAGCGCGCCCTGCTTTCTCACCACACCCCTCGTCGGCGAATATGTCCTCGCAGATGCAAACGGCGAGCCCTGGCTCGGCCAAGTGACCAAAGTCTATCCCCGGAAGCGGGAAATACTCGTCGACTGGCTGTTGCGGAAACAAGACTTGCATCATTTGCCCAACGAGGTGGCAACTACACTCGACCTAGAACCAGGAGAAGTCATAAAGACAAGGTGGTGGAGCGATTCGTTCGGCATGGACTATGTCATCCAAACCGTTCTCATTGGGAATCAACAGCCCGAAGGGGGGTTGAGCAACAATTCGTGGTGGTGGGGAGGAAAGGTGTTCAATGCCTGCAACTGGGAGATAGAAAATAAGGCGAACGAGAAGGGGACAAAGGATGATGGCAATTGTAGTTTCATGTGACGGGCCGGGATGTTGGGTATGTTGGGTCTCGGGCACACTTGATTGATACCCAGCGAATTGTGTTCGAATTGTGTTACTGGCTCTCACATGATGCATTTCCAACTCCAGAGGTCAACATGATTCACTAATGATGAGAGAGGCTCGGCGCTTCTGTTTCTTCCTCTGCTCCGGTTCTTTGTGTTTCCGAGATCCTGTATCTTCGACAAATTTTGTCACGTTACGCGCAGTTAGGCTGTTCCTAGCCGGCACAGAAAAGGCTCTAGGTTTGTCAGAGGCGAGAGTCGGCCCGTTTCACACCCCCCATAAGTTTGCCTTGACCTTGTAAATTGATCACGGCCATTTTTACTCAACTACGCTTCCTGTTAGGTGATTTCTCCGGTAATAGTGTAGCTTGCGCTCGATGCGAACCTTGCGGGGCAGGTCAGGCTTTCTCAAGGTCTGCATGAGGAGGTGTGGTCAAGCGCACGTGACGGCAAACAGCAAAAGGTAGCTGCAGGCGATATTATCCCGTATGACAGCACGTGCTCGTCTTCCCAACACGCAGCCAAAACAGGCACAAGCCAAAAACAAAACCCAGCTGCGCCTCTCGCTGTCCTGTGGCTCATGGCTATGCTCTTGTCGTCGCCTACTCGCCTCGGCGCCTTCCAAGCCCACGGCACCAATTCCTCTAACTCTTGGCAGAGGACAGCTGAACCTCCCAGCCAATCTGCAGATCGCGTTAGCGAATGCAGTCCAGATGTGGTTGCACAAACATCCTCAAGAAGCGCCACACGCAAATTCGTCCTCCAGGCCCCAATCCCAGGTCTTGGAGAGAAGCGTGGGCGTCGACGGCTGAGGTCTAACGAGGTTATTTTGGACCATGTGTCTGATGCAAGATGCAAGTGGCTGGGAGCTGTGAGCTTGGGTTAAAGGCAGGGGAGCGCCGGACATCTGAGGCACTTCCTTGCTGTGAAGGTTAATCGAACGTCTGTTCAGTTATCAGGTTGGGTTGCTGCAGGTGAAAGGCATTCATTATCGCAATCGCATTTTCCACATTGATCCTTGGCTGAGATGAAGTTGGGCACAGGCTTCCCAGAACCCACGGCCGAGGCTGTGCTGTTTCCCCGATGGACAGCAATTCCACTGCTCAGTTCGTAGTCACAACTTTTCTTTGGAAACTCCACCTGCTGACAGCATTGAGATGGAACGTTAACGACACCTGACGCTTCTTCGGAACCGTCTTCAACCGAGGCCAAGGACGATGAGCCAGACAAGACACCCTCATCCATTCCGCAGCCCGTTTATACCACTGTCAACGTGGTGCCAGCGGCCGAGGTCGAGGCTACGAAAACATCGCATGCACCGATCCCGCAGTATCCTACAGCACCAGGATCCGCGGCCGCGCCTATCCTCAAAGGCTACTGCACTGAACCTGCATACACCATTTTGGATGGTCCCACCGCACTCTGGGTGCCTGTTGTCGGTTGCATCAGCTCCAAAGCTGATTGCTGTCCTACAAGCACCGGGGGGTCTGGCGCTTCCCCAACGGGACCAGCTCAAGGGGTGAACGAGAAAAAGGCGGATGAGAGTGCAGGCGGTAGTAATGCAGCTGAAAATGGTGGGGCTGCGGCAACTTTCCCAATCTCATCCTTTCCCGGCCAGGGCACATTGACGGGGTGCCCGAAGGACTACCACACTGTCGGCGGAACGGCATGCTGTCCATCGTAAGTCTTCTCTCCAATCTCATACCAGGGCAGAGTTTTGACCCCTTTTAGATCGTACTGGCCCTGGAGCGCCGCTATTGGAGGCCAAATCCCCTGCTACTCTTCGCTCGCCAAAGCCTTAACCCCTCCTGGAATGCCTGACTCCCTCGTACATGGTGTTGACGATAATCCAATTACTACCGGCCCATCGATGCCTACTCCTTCCTCTACAGTAGGTGTAAGCAGCACATCATCGCCAAAGCCTACATCTGCCGTCGTCAACATCGCGTACGCAATGCAATACTCAATGAAAGCCTCACCAAAGCCAAAGATGCAGCAGGGAACCAAGATTGGCATTGGTGCAGGTGTTGGGGGGGCTGCATTAGTAATTAGCGTGCTACTGTTCTTGCTCTTTAAGAGGTTCCGTGGAAACAAGAAGTCGAAGATTGTGGTCGACCAGCCGCCTCCAGGCGTTCAAGAAAGGTTCGCACACGGCGTCGACAAGAGTTATGTCGCGCATCAGGCTCCCTCGAGAACATATGAAGGCGTGCAGTATGCCGGGGTCTCGAATCAGGCGCCTGGGCATCATTATTGAGAAACAACAACGTTCAGGAACAAGTACCGTAAATAATGAGTTGGACGAGGTGCATTAATGATGGTTTCGGTTTCACGACGGTCATTACGGCAGCATGGCGTATTCGGGATATCTACTCGATTGATTCCACTGGCATTTCACTGCGTTGAACCTAGCAACCGCATCTCAGCATATATCCATATCAATGACCCTATCCGTTAAACTCTACTATTTCAAATATCTGTGTGAAGCATGTCGTGGTCCGCGTCACAACAAATACAGAAACAGTACTTCCAGGAGCCATCAGACGTTCGAGTAATCACCATCGCTCAAAGCAAGACGGAGTGAAAAGAGATGCACATAAGATTGAGGTTGAAATTTGCAGCTGCACCGGTCTGGGAGCAGGTGGTCGGCAACATGCATTACCCTTGGCGGGCCACCGGCCCGAAGCGAGCTGAAGCCTACACATACTCTGGCAATCTCAGCAAAATTGTCTTCAGCCCAAAGCAAGGGGGTTGACGCATCGTAGTCTTGTGAGGACTATGCTCTTTTATTACCAAAGCTTCTGTGAGGTCACGAAAAGAACATTCCTCGTGAGTTCAACGTTGCATGGAATCGGAACAGACGTCATGTGCTTTCACTGATCACACGAGGGCTACCCGGGATATCTTGCATTTTCAATATATCTTTAAAAGTCTCATGCGAGGAAGCTCCTGCAGAGTCTGATGAAGCATCTCCCAGTCCGCCAGAGATTATATACTGTTTTTATACTATACATGATACCCATCGATGACCCCATCAACTTTACTCCACGTTTGCATACAACTCTCGTGGGAAGAATGTTATTACAGCCTTCGGTATTTGACTAAAGCATCACGTCGTCAAAAAGAGGCCTCTTAGGAAACACTACAGACTGTTCAACGGACCAGCCAGGTCCGAACGAGGAGTTGGACCAACTATGGGGCTTTCTATCTATGAAATGATGGGCTCTGTGATTGGTTTGGGTTGCACATACATTGCCAACACACAGCAGTATCAGATCGAGGACGTGCAAAGATGCAAGCTTCCATGGAGTGTGGAATGTTGTCCCGCGTCCCCAATGATTCTCAAAATCACGGGCGAGTTTCAGGTGCGCATCCTGGGAGACACGCCGTTATGACTCCTTGACGTCACTTACCTTGTCTGAGGAAGTACGTGTTTCCATCTGCTTCCGCAATATCGCAAGTTCCCGCTTCTTCACGGTCTGGGCCTATTGCATCGTATAAGCATCGCCGTCCAAGTGATCGACCTGGCAAATATAAAAGTTACATATTTCTGACCCCCTCTGACCAGTAAATTGGTCGCGTGGTCCATCTGCCAAGTGGACGTATAGTACTTTCTCCACATATGCACCCCGGACGGTATATATGTCGTTTAATTCCTACGACCTGGATATTACCCCAGCCAACCGGACGCCACTCTACAAATTTTCCGGGAATGCATTCATGCCCAGCATAACCTAGGGCAGAGGAATGAAACATCTCATCTGGTAATAAACAACGTGCGATAGTACATCAGATTGCTCGGGTGGCGGGCCGGGCGCATGTTAATAGGAGGCTGTAGGAGACCTCAAAGTTGAAGGTTGTTAAATACCAGCCGCTACTGCCTTCTTCTGTTTTCGTCACTCGAGTCATCGCTTTGTTGGTTTCTGTTCCAATCTCTCGGTCCGCCCATTCACCTCCTATCAAACTATCCACTCTCAAAATGAAGTCCGCTCTCATTCTCCTCGCCGCTGCAGCGTCCGTATCCGCACACTCCACATGGCAAGACCTCTGGGTTGGAAGCACCGACAAAGCCACTGAATGCACGCGGGTTGTGAAAGACAATAATCCTATTGCCAGTGTGACATCCGCCGACATGTTCTGCGGCCGTAGTCCTGCGGCTGCAGCTAGTGTTTGCGATGTGGCCGGTTAGTAACATACACCATGTATTTGTGGGCTTAGGATCACGCTGATATGTGGACGCATAGCTGGAACCAGCCTCACTGTCGAGATGCATGCGCAGCCAAACGCGCGTGCCTGTAAAGATCCCGCCATCGGTGGTAACCACTACGGCCCCGTCATGGTCTACATGGCCAAGGTCGCCGACGCGAAGACCGCCAAATCTGGTTCTTTTTTCAAGGTCGCAGAGGATGGATATAGCGGCACAACTGCATCTTGGGGTACCGAAATCCTCAATGCGAATTGTGGTAAGAGGAGCTTCACTGTTCCTAAGAGCCTTGCGAGCGGAAACTATTTGGTCAGAGCTGAGGCAATTGCCTTACATGCTGGTGCGGGTCAGCCGCAGCCGTATGTCACCTGCTTCCAGGTTAACGTAACTGGTGGCGGAAGTGCCAACCCGGCTGGTGTCAGTTTTCCTGGCGCATACAAGACAAAGTGAGTGGCCATAACTTGATGAGCAGCCAGTATAAACTGATTGAAAATTTACAGTGATGCTCTCTTTTCGAAGGCGATCTATGCGACTGACTTCAAGTATGTTTCTCCTGGTCCGGCTGTCTTCTCTGGTTAGGTATACATGTCCCGCAGTGTGGCACCATAAAGCGAAAAGCAATTAGCATATAATCCAGCATTTTTGGCATTCTTCATTCATCAAATATCTCTGTACTAGTGGCATGCTACCAGTACATGAATTCTTTGCGACGTGACCCCGAGTTTCCAAATTTCCGGCTCTTCCAAGTACGGCTTGAGATAAAAAGCACATACAACCACTACACTCAGGATTTAGCATCACCAACAACTCTGGCCTTAATCCCACCTCCGATTCCAAGGTCAGCCAAACCCATAAAAACATCATAATTAACACGGACATCCCTCTCTTCTATAGTATCAACAAGCTCTAATTCTATCCTCCTGAATAGGAGTGCAAGGGTGTAGTATATCTCCGAGATAGCAAGACTAGGGCTGTTAGCTCCGTCTCATATACTACCACGTAACAAGCAGAATTCTGGCTTACTTCATCGCTATGCATGCTCGACTTCCCTTCCCAAAAGGAAAAGAAGATTTGAGAAGCCTGGGGTTTTCGAGGAAGCGCTCAGGCTTGAAAACAAAAGGTTCAGGGAACACTGTGGGATCAGTATGGAGAAGATATGCAGATTGCATGACAGGGGTTCCACGGGGGATTGTCCATTGTTTGTATTGCAGGTCTTCTTGGGTTGCGATACGAGGTTGGCGAGAGCTGACGCCGTGGGCGATGCGGAGTCCTTCGTTCACTACCGCGGTCTTGGTGTGGGTATGTTAGCGGGGTTGCTATCATGATCGGTAAAGGGGAAGAGAATGGGGGGTTATTACCAGATACGGCAAAGCTTCTAACTGTGGTAATGAGATTGTAGAACCTCTCTCAGGAATGGCTTGCTGAAGTTCCATTCGAAGTTTGGCCCTAATCGAGTCGTGTTGCAGGAGATAAAACGTTGTGACAGCCAACGTCCGCGCTGTAGTTTCTGTCCCAGCACCCAAAAATATCCCTTCTTCTGCCCTCAATCTCATCGCTTTCTTCTCTTCGGGCGGTAAGAGATTTCCATCTCTAATTTCGTGAAAGATAGTTCGTATACCCTTCTCGTGTAATCCATCTTCATATCTCATCACTTTCTCGATCTTCTCTAGAATCGCTTCATTATACCGATTCATGAAACCCAATCTTGGATTCATTTTCTCCATGATTTGAGGTGGTAGATCAAACATGATGTTAAAGAGACTGGGGAATTGACGCGCGAGAGGTCGGACTTGAATTCCTTGGTGAAGTAAATCAAGCCAATCTTTTCCATAAGCAGATTTTTCGAGACTGCCCATGCTTTCGCCAAAACAATACTCGGAGATGATGTCAAGAGTCATGGCTGAAAAGGCTTCGTTCAAGTTTACTACCACTCCTTCTTCTTTTGCTCTCGTAAGCCGATTGAGAAGGAGCTCCACTTTTGTGATAACAAGAGGGTTGAGTGTTTGAACAGCTCGTTTGGAGAAGAAAGCAGATACAGCGCCACGCCGCATCTTGTGCGTGTCATGGTCTATAGTTTCCAGCAATGAGCCAGCGAAATTCCTTGAGCCTGTGTGCATAGTCCAGGGGTCACGATCCCGCTTGTGAGAACCGCCAGCGTAAATCTTGTCGAAGAAGTCGTGGTCGTGGATGTGTATGTGGATTGGGTTGATACGGACAATCGGACCTGATTGCCTATTAATAAGGTTGGCGGAAAAGAACTGGAAATCAAAGAATGAACTCAGACCCCTTGTATGTACATACCGTATTGTTCGTGCAGTTCCTTGATCTTCCACATGTACTGGAATTTGTTTGGATAAATCTCATAATAGAACTCGTACCAGAATGTAAGACCTGCAAGCTGCGTTACCATTAGCCAGTGCGCCGTTTCTTGATGCATAACCATGAGCAGACCTTTGGACCTGGAAACCTCGCCAGCGGATGAAATAAAATACGGTATATGCCTACGGCACACCAATAGGTCAACCACAATACAAATCCATAGCCAAAAGCTCTTGTGACACTTGACGCCTCTGCAAGCTCAATCAAGTTTGATGTCATATCTGTTCTCAGTCACAGTACAAACTGAAAGTTATTGTAAAAGTTCTATAGCAATTTTGAAGGGCTTTATATAATAACAGCGCACAAACCTTCGGAGACTTATCGACGTAAGCGGAGAGATACTCCAACCTTCGATGCTAACTCGGGCGAGAAGATTTGGACGCCTTGACGCTAACCGAATAAGGGTTCTTATATCTGGATATCTGCCTACCAAAATAAGGCAAACCTGGTGTCACCCTTATCTTCCATCTCAAATCGACCAGTTTCTTCGGACGGATGTGCCATCTCCGACAAACTACAAGTGCAGATATAAGTAATATCTCTTTATTGACACTGCCTGTACACAATTTCCTGAAAGATATGAGGTCAATAGATTTAAACAGCTGCCTCATCAGGACTGGACACTGAAACTGAAGCCTGAATTCGACTCAGCAATGCAAGTGCTATGAACAGGGTCATCCCCATGCCAGTCCACTAGTGTAGCATAATGAAGGACTTGGACTTACTCCTAGTCAACAATCTTGCTTTCCGAGTCCTCATTCCCGACCGTTCCTAGACACTATCTCTGACCTCCTCATCAGAGAACTTTCTTCTTCTCCTTGTTCCTCAATTGGCCGCCCGGGCGATTTCCTCCATATCTTGCCTGACAGTCAATCCTTCACTATGTAGTATGTGGTCTGGGACAATGGCGCCTATTTTCCTCTTGTCATAGTGCGTATCCTTGATAGGTAAACTCTAAGGTAATAAAAGCCACCTATTTCGACAGCGAAGAAAAATAGGACCCTGCCAGATTTAGCTAGGAAGGGTATCTTGATGGAGTCGAGGCCGAAACAAATAGCTTCACCAGCGCCGAGAAGCCCACGGAAGACTCCCACGTAGTGTATCAACCTTTGGGGGAGTTGGTAAGAGCTCCAATCTAGTAGTGGCCGATATTGTGCCAGCAAAGAGTGGCTTCGTAGATTGTTCAAATATGCTAGAGCTAATCAGTTGCAGCTGTAGAAAATTATCACGCATGATGAAAGCTTTCACCGAGCCAGAGTAGACTAAGAAGTATTCAGCGGGAAAAAAATCGAAGCTGTGAATACGAATGTCGAGAAAAGGGGCAGACGTTAGAGTGACGATGCTCTGAAAGTTTGCTTGAGGAGGGGTGCAGGATACCGGCAGACGCCCGGCATATCTATCTCTCCTAGCATACCTATCTCAGTTCGGATGGGAAATGCTGCTCAGGGTCTTCTGCATATCTACATACACCTAATTCTCACATCAGCCATATAACTTCAGTGGTCTTTCAAGATGGACTAGTGGCGCGTCGCTAAGTATGGGAACTGACAGAAGACCCGCTCGCCTAGCCTGAACACTGCAATGATATGTCGGAATCTGGTTGATGTGCAGCGGAAGGCGAGCATGAGGTAAGACTTGGGCATCGCTGCTTCCATGTGCCTCAGCAGCGCGTACCGTTATCATTTATGAGCTGTTATTGTCTGGTGTGTAAGCACAAATTATGTCATTGGAGAAGATCCCCAATTGAGGACGTCGACACCACTCGTATGTGGTAGGTTCGCTAACACCCGCAACTTGCAAACAGCATCTATCACCACGCGTGATCAGTGGGGAGAGCGTTAAGTGCAATCTACAAACAAAACACACGCAAAGCGCTCGTCCCCAACCTATTTTCGCATTGGCAATACTCGCACATTCTGCTGTAAATGATCTTTTAGAGTTCCTCGTTGAAAACTCAGAAGGGATATAGCTAGTAGCGAATCTAATCCCATACCTGGCGACAGCTGACGTTGAGGCGTTTTGTGCCCATGTAGCCTTTCCACTTCTTGTATATCTTCTCTTCCGTTGGTGTTGCTCCAGGCGTGCCTACGGGCCAAGAAGCAAGGAACGGAGGGCAGGTGCTTGGAATTGTCCTAGCCATAGCATGCCACGCCCACCTCGCCTCTCCAGTTAAATGTACGCAATCCCCGCTGCGAACTCTGATAACCGCTGTCCGGGGGGCTTGATCTCCGATACCATCATCTTCACCGCGGGCCATGATAAAGATACCGTCGCAACCGACACTGAAACTGGCCAAGGCGCGCTCACATTGCTCACTAACATCGCGATGCACTGGCATGAAGTCTTTGGCCCCATATATCAGAACAACACCCGACTCGGGTCGAACATGAGGAAAGAGGCCTGTGACAAGTCTGCCAAGGTCTTCTGGGAATGGAGTGGCATGTTTCGCATAGCTACGGGTCGGCCAGTCATATTGCTCGCCCAGGGTGAGCCAGCGAAGCTTAGTGTGCAGAAATTGCTCGTTGTTGAGATTTTTCTGCTTTCCCGTCTCCTTTGGTATGAGTGTATCCTTTTCCGCTGCCCTGTCGCGACCAAAGAAACTTGAGTCGAATCGGTGGGATGCAGATCCTGACGTGGACGGCGTCGGATAGGGAATGTCGTAGTCTGCTTGCAAGTTGATCTTGTGCAAGGGATCAGCCAGGTCGCGGTGCATCAAGCAAGACGCGAACAGAACTTGAGTTTCAGGAGGCAATATTCCTGGGACGACCTGAAGTCCGGGGAAGTGTCGATGCTCAAATATGGGACGGTCCTGCATGGGCTCTTGTAGGGGTTTGCCACCGTTGTAGGAACGACAGGCAGCTTCAATCTGTGCCGCAGCAACAATTCCAGCCGGCCTCCAGGCTTGTCGCTGCTCCTCGCTCATGTGGGCTGTGTTGCTCAGGTTGACCACATTCGGGTCACTGTCAAGCTCGGCCTTCCTCATCGACTGATATCGCCAGTGCTCTTTCTGGATGAACAGCGGCGGGGTAGCATGAGTGTCGTGATGCACGGAGCCGCGCTTCTACCGAAAGTCAGCCGGACCCGTCGCTTTTGAAGCGCTTGACATACGAACTTCAACGGCCGCCATGTTGGAGAGCTCCATTGAGAGAGCGCCGTGTGGGAAGAAAGCACGGGCACGGTGGGTTGGGTGTGCCGCTCTCAGAAACGTTGGTCCAGTTGCTCTCCACGCGTTCATCAAGATTTGTCAAGACACTACACGCTGCGACATGAGGGAAAGTCGAATGCGCGATGGTGTTTGACTGCAAATGGATGAACATGTTCCCGAGGCCCAACCGAGCCTGTCGGCTCACGTGAGCAGTTCTCTTATCGATAAGCCTTGACAAGCAACCCGCCTCTCATTTCAAGCCTGCGTTGAACCGTCTCCCTCTCCGACAAGTTCTCATCCCAATTCATACCACAGGGGCAGCTTCCACACAACGGCAGCGCAACCGCGCTTTTCAAAGGGCGTCTTGGGGCCGGTTTTGGGACCGAGTTTGAATCCCTCGGATCTCCGCTCCACGTGACTGGACATGCTCACACATGCCCCACAGCCACGGAATTCCGAGCTCACGCTCCACCTGTGTTCTTGGATTTGAGTTTGCAATATCTGCCGCAGCCTGCCAAATGGTGGGAACAGAGCAGAAGAGTACACGCAGGGATCCGGTCCACTTCGCTCGACTCTAGAATACTCAACACCAAAACAAAACAACCCAAACTGGTGCGCCGATCACAAATACTCCTCCTTTGTTTTCTTCCTCAGAGGGCAGCCCGTGTCCCTTGGAAAATTGCGATCTCAGCCTACGATCCCACCCTCGGCATCTCGGCCATGCCCTACCCCTGTTCCATGCTTTGGACACCGAGCTCTATCTTCCATTCCCAATGCCACAATCTCGCAATACCACCAAGTACGGGGCCCTTTTGAGCACAAGGCTGTTGATGTTGGCCGAACGAAAAAAGATGTCAAATTCGTAAGGCTTGGCCAGCTGACGGCGTTTGCTACCGAGCTCTACTAGCCAGAGCAACTCTAGTTAGAATAACGTGTTCTACCAGTCATCCGCCATCACCAGTCATCCGCCATTCGCGAAAACCACCAAAAATCGCAAAATCGTACCCCTGCAATTTCAACAACGCCTTGATAATTTAGTCTAGAATTTTACAATTAGCTTTTTGTCTTACTTTTAAAGATCTCGGCAAAGTAAATATATATTATATTATGTATATCTCAAGATCTAGCATTTTGGGGGCCAAAACTTGCCAAGATCTTAATATCTTAATAGTAGATAGGCTTGTTTCTTTACAATTTTAATAAGAGGCTTGAATATAGTATAGAAAACTAGTATCAAACTTCTAGACTAAATTATCAAGGCGTTGTTGAAATTGCAGGGGTACGATTTTGCGATTTTTGGTGGTTTTCGCGAATGGCGGATGACTGGTGATGGCGGATGACTGGTGGAACACGTTATAAGCCAGAGGCTATGTCAGCAACACCGTGGCTTGCATTATTCATTGCGCTGTGATCGGCGAGGCAGTGTTTAATCCGCTAGCGCAGTTCCTACCTAACCAGTCACGGGGACCTGTGCTAAAGATTTGGAAACATTCAACACAGTCAGTCGAGCCATGCATTGAAATGGACAGTAAATACCATCTTCCACACTGACTATATGCTTTCATCCAGTTGAGACGACAGAGTAAGAGAAACTGTGCGCCTTCCGCATTGCAATGTATGGAATTCCTGCTTTCCTCAGCACTAGCTTGCAAAGCTGGTCGAAATGCCATAACGCCTGGGAGCTACAGATCCACTAATGAACGATTTACGGTAGCGTATGGTGACGGCATATAGTTGAGGCTACTAACCCCTGAGGATGCTACGCATTTGGAATGAAGTTTCGAGTCTGGAAAACATATCGGGATCACCAAGTTGTATATAAAGGTCAACAGCCTCATTCCTTACGGTTTCACCCAACACTCCTCTACCATCGGTCTCACCTTCCACACTCTCTTCCAAGCTCAACATGCGGTCCGTGTCTTCTGTTCTCTTCGCTGCTCTCAGCCTTGGAAGTCTCGTTTCTGCTGTCCCCCACAATGACAACCCCAATGGCTACTTGCATCCTACGAATGGCGAGTGTAAGGAATACACCGTCAAGGAGTCGGTGACCTCTGTCGTCCTTGAATGGGGTCTGCCAAAGTTCAGAGACAACTTTGATGTCACTGCTTGGCGCTTCAACAGCTCTCGCAAGGACTCCAAGGAGACCTTCAAGCCAGTCTCTGGAGCTAAGCCGTCCACCGGAACCTATACCATCTCTGGGACTTTCTGCGCTCCCAAGCACCCAAGGCTAGGACGGGAAAGCACGGTTCTCGTCCTCTCTCATGGTTTGGGCTATGACCGACGGTCTGTCAACACGCACCCCTACATACTGTGTGCAGTTATTTAACCTAAATAGATACTGGGCACCCTCCTACAAACCTGAAAAGTATAGTTTCGTCAAGTATGCTCTTGATGAGGGCTACTCGGTCTTCTACTACGATCGTCTAGGAACCGGTCTCAGTCAAAAGTGAGTTATCCTTCACTCCCGAACTCCTTCGTGGTTGACAAGGTCTCAATAGACTATCCGGCTACATTACCCAAGCATCTATTCAACAAGAAATTCTCGGGAAAATTGTTGCCGGAGTCAGAAAGGGCACTTACACTTGCACTACCAAGGCTAAGAAGGTCATTCTTGTTGGCCACTCCTTTGGCTCGTTCATCTCAAATTCTCTCATTGCTGCTCATCCCACTATCGCCGAAGGTATATCCAGTCCTCTATTAGAGCCTCTTCATGCTCGTGACCTCCATATCATCACATTTCAAATCTAACACTAACATTGATACTACAGGTGCTATTCTGACCGGCCTCGGCTACCCTGGGCCCAATGACACCACCAGTCAAGCCTCCCAGCCCTATATCCCGGGTCTCTTTGGTCTCCAAATTGCATCCACTCTCTCCAAGTCATTCTCGGACCGTGATTCGGGTTACCTCGGTTTTGGTGATATCTACAACCACATCGAGACTTTCTTCCATCAGCCTGGCTACGAAGTCCAGGCTGCCAAGTACGCCCATAGCATTGCACAACCATTTGCTGCTATCGAGGTCGCCTCTCTCGCTGCCTTGAAGCTGTCAGCTGAGAAATTCCTGGGTCATGTACTTGTCTTGGCTGGAGAATTTGATTTCATCATTTGCAGTGGCGAGTGTAAAAGTACCTTCGCTGAGAAAGTGTGGAAGTTCATTTTCCCGGCTGCTATAAGGGCTGAGGGCTATGTGCATGACGGTGCCGGCCATGGTGTCAACTTCGCCTCCAACGCTTATGAGTCTTTTCAGAAAATCGGCGAATTCTTGGCAGACATTTGAGATGATGGGTTGACCGGACTTTCGTGACACAATTTGTATCGGTTTTCGAGGAGCGGTTCAGACGTGGGACGGTATTTCTAAGGCACTGGACTGGAATACAACTGGGGAGAGGGGGCAAATAGAAGAGGTTACTATCTTCAATTCTTAATCTGTAATATCGCGTAGAACATAAGATAGAACGAAGATGCTTTTCCTCAATATCACAATCCCCAGTCGCTTCACTGGTATTGGCGTGGGTTCGGTACATACACTAAGAATGCGATCAACTACATATCTGATGTCCGCTTCCAGCTAAATACCACTGTGTATGTGAAACGACCGTGTTGTAAACGCAATCACTATCATGTGTCGCTTCTATGAGTCTTACGCAGGTGAATGAAAGGGTTAAATGTGCTTCAAACACATATAAAGACCTTAAACTCCTGTAATATCTATCTAATATTCACTGGGTAATGGAAAGTGCGGAAAATTCACCTGTCACTCAAAGCCTGTGAATCTTGCACCGTTTGCTTCATTTCCGCGATTACAAGGTATATAAACTGCCCGTGTTTTGAGATCTCAATCCAACAACTTCCTCAACATCTATTTCTTCAATCAAAGTAACACGCAACAACATGACTCCTCGAGTGCAAGACCCCGAAAAGTCTGCTATATGGCGTGAGTTGCAATCCACGCTGGTCAAGTGGAAGGTTTCTTCGCTCAAAACCCCTGCCGAGTATGACAGAGCACTACGTGAGTAACTCGTGGGTATTCGACTGGTTGTAAACTAATCTATTGAATCTCAACCATAGAGAACCTCGACTTCCTGGTCAGCTATCATAGTCAGGGAGACCGTTCACTCTCTGCTCATTTCCTCTTCACCGAGACACCTACCTCGCCTCTCACGAACAGCAACACAAATTCCGACGACAGCAACCTCAGTGTTATTGACACCAACCCCACTGCAGAGACATCTCCTGAAAAGGATCCCGGGAATGAGCCTATCGCAAACACTTTCGCAGTCACTCTGTGTGTTCAGTACCGATATATATCCGAGTTCAAGGTTGTCGTAATTGGAACGTCGACCAAGTCCTTCGCCGATGCTCGGCAGGACTTTGTATACCAAATCGACAAGAAGGTCGTGGAAGCTATTGGAAGCATTCAACACGATCAAATGTTTGGTCTCCCTTCAAGAAGGTATGCGAGTAGTAGTCCCGGGTCCAGTTCTATGTCGAACTCGTCTCGGGGATCTGCGTTTCACACCGATATTCCGTCACGTACATCCACACCATACTCAGATGTTTGATCCAACTCTGCTTCACTGTTTTGGAAGTTCAAGCAAATTCTAGTGGTTTCCATGTCGCAAAGATAGGAGGGCGAGACTTTGTGAAGGATGGGAATCAGGATGTTTTGTACACACTAGAAAATAACGAACCAGTTGGTCCGGGTACCATATTCATGTATTGTAGATATTCTGTGACATACGCGACTCGACTCAGCCTTGGCCGGTCTTTGAAAAACTTGTCTGATAATTTGCTAATTGGGTGGTGGCGTGATGCAACTCCTATTATTCAATCTTACGAAAGTACCTTGTCCTTCATATCTTCGCGTCAAATTCACCTTCAGTCAGTTCTTAAGGGCATTTGGCGTCAGCGCTGTCTGCTGTGAACGAGTTTCATGTCACAATATCTTCTCTCACATTTGTTCTAGGGTAATTGTGAATTTTGTGCAAAAGCCCCAGCATGCGTAGTCACTTTCAAAGTCAATGCCATGAACTTATGTTTCCGAATCGCTCATATTCTCTCCGAATTCTGAATGTCCACCTATTCTACACCTTATGGATACTCCGAACCACAACATGAACCCTCATCTACCGCGATCTGCCGCAGGGTCACAAAGTCCGCAGCTCCCAACACCTGCACACTGTAACTACTTCCTTAAGGCACCCTTTCCCCAGATTTTGCACAGGCTTATACGGAAGAAGTTTCAGGGTAGCCATATCCACGGCCTCCTACCACAACTAGGGCGCGAGCGCCAGAAACCAAGTCGGCGGGCCGACGAGTCCCAGGGCAGTATCAATATCAGACAGTATACCTACTTGGTGTACATATGGGTTGTGAAAGATGATGATGTCGTCAAGTATGTATCGAGCGGGTATTCAAACGTTGGGTATAGTGGGGCGTTGGAAAACTTGAGGGAAAATGTGGAAGCTGAGGCTGGAGACTGGGACATGGTTGGAGACCTGGGAGAGTTGGGAATAGGGAATAACTCTGGAGTGATGACACTGAGGAAATATAACACATGGTGAATTAGATTGGCTGTTCGCGATCGCCCGCACGGATATGAAGCAGAAAGGCAAAAGAACTCAAATACGGTAAAATGATAAATCGGCGCCGGAGAGACCACAAGTGAAAAGCGTCCTTTTGCGGATTTAGAAGTTTCAAATATGTGAAGCCAGTGATGGAACCTTAATACTCGGGCCCAACGGTTCTTAGTCAGAAAATTTTTGATCAAAAATTGCCCATGCGAAGCACGGGCCTACCACCTCAATGCAAATGATCAGCTCAATGCAAAATCTATCCTCTTGATCTATCTAGATCCACCACAACGCAATATTTTATAATTCTAAAAAAGCCAAAATCTTCTATACAATGGCCCCAGGCGCTTCTAAAATCTTAAAATACCACGCTGACGTGGCGTTGTTGAAGGATCACGCAGCGCGCCTTTATGAGTACACTAAGCCCAACATTTGATCGTATGCAACGCTCCATAAGCTACCTTATTATCGCCTTCGGCGCACCTATCTAGATCTCCCTATACGCTCTGATAGGAAGCCTCTAAATTACCGCCTTTCTGCTGAGCAGGACCTCGCCCTTAAACGATACCTTGATGCAATTGACGCCATCAGCTACAGCATCCACCGCAGTATTATCACCAGCCAGGCCTACGCCCTGCTTGAAGAGTCGTATACTGGCGTTGATAAGGCTCCAAAGCTGCTGGGCAAGAACTGGGCACAGCGCTGGCTTGCAAGGCACCCAAAATACACTCGTGTGAAGGCTAAACCAATAGAGATACAGCGGAAGCTTGCGCAGGAGCCAGAGGCACTCCACAGTTAGTTTAACCGCCTTGAAAGCTTCATTAACAAGCATAGGATACAGCCTAGAGATACGTACAATATGGATAAGACTGGCTGCCAAATTGGTGTTGCCTCAAACCAATATGTATATACACAACGAGGGCAGCAAGTCTTTATCCCCAACGCCAACAACCGTGAGCTTATTACCCTCGTGGAGTGTATCAGCGCTGATAGCGCCTCCATTACTCCCATAGTGATCATTAAGGCGCAATCCGTGATAGAGCACTGGATATCTGATCTGCCAGATAACTACCTCATCTCTGTAAGTGATAGTGGCTACACGAATGATTCTCTTACGCTCGACTGGCTGAAGCACTTTGAAAAGATAACAAGGAGGAGGCAGGTGGGCGCATAGCGATTGCTGCTTATTGACGGCCATAGATCTTATAATACTAAGCAATTTGCAGAGTTTGCAGAGAAGCACAAGATACAGCTATTTACGCTGCCACCGCATACAACCTATATCCTTCAGCCGCTCAACGTAGGCTGCTTCCAGCCATTGAAGTGGTATTATAGCTCCTGCTTAGATTGGGCTGCTCGCAGCGGGTCAAAAGATATTAATAAAGCAGATTTTATGGCTACCTTGGAGCAGATCCGGCGCTAAACCTTTACCCGCAGCACTATTTGCAGTGGCTGGTAGCGCTATAGCCTTGCGCCGTTTAAGCCAGATATTGTACTCAGCCAGCTAAAACGGCAGGAGGATTACAGCGACGACGAGCGTAAGTACTCTCCTATACCACCACTAGCAGCTGTTGAACGTACTACAACGCCGGAGATCCTATCCTCTCCGCCACTAGCTGCCTCATCACCAACCCTAATGCCTATCGCGAGCTTCTACCGCGTCAAAATTGACCTAGTTAACGCTACACTTATGCGCCAGCCACCGCAAGCAGACCAAACACCAGAGCCTGATGAACCTCGCCCTGGCAATACAGCCTGGTATACACCAAAAACGGTTCGACAGCTTCATGCGCAGGAGCCGTTTGTCCAGGCGGTGCTTCGTGAGCACCTCCCCCGCGAGGTTGCTGCCAGCGTAATCAAGCACCAGCGCGGAGTCTCAGCGCTTGCTCGCACAGCGGAGGGCTTGAAGAGAGAGCTTCGTTGCACGGAGGCTGCTAAGATTGCAAAGGATGAGCGCCGTTGCTGTAAGCGCCGCGCCCTTGTAGCAAAAGGTGGCCCTATATACTCTCAGGACGCGCGCAATATGGTACAACAGCAGCAGATTAACGACGACGTGCGCCTCAAGAGCGAGCTTGCTGCTCAAAAGCTGCGCAAGATCACCACTGTTACAAACAAGCACAAGTGGATACTGCCCTCTATCCGCAACCACGGCGCAAAGTACTGCAAGCGCGCAGCAGGAGGCGTAATTATCATGCAGGATACTCGCCGCTGGGTACACGCACAGGATGATGAGGATTACAATCGCAAGGCTGCTCTCCAGGATGAGTATACCTCAAGAGATCACGGCTCTAAGTACAATACTGCAGTAACAACAGCAGAGGATACAATTGCGCTGCAGGTAGCCTACGAGATGCGGCGGCCTGTTGATCCATACACAAAGCTTGTAGCACAGAAACTTCAGGAGGCTCAAAGTCAAGCAGATACACAGACGTAATCTCTATATATAAAGGCTAAGATCAAGTCACAGGTGCTGCCTGTTGACGAGGTCGAAGAAGTTGAGATACTAGTTGAGATGGACGAAAACAACAGCGACGATAGCCTTACGCCATCTGAATTGCTGCAAAATGATTAGGGTACTTAGTATCTATGTATATCTATAATATACAACTTATTTGCGTCTAAAATAGAGCTCTACAGCTAATAATTTGCGACAGAGGATAGATTTTGCATTGAGCTGATCATTTGCATTGAGGTGGTAGGCCCGTGCTTCGCACGGGCAATTTTTGATCAAAAATTTTCTGACTAAGAACCGTTGGGCCCGAGTAATTGTTGCAAGGCTGTAGGATATGAACCTGTTGCAATAGTTCATATGTTGCTATGCGACACTTTCTGTGCGGTAACATGCTTGTCCGAGTGAATATTATTACAGAATAAAGCCTGATAATATCTACAATGCAAGTACGGTGAGACCAGGAAGAAACAATGGCCATCTATCCCTCACGATGCTGAAGACTTCAGCTGCTCGAGCTGTTTCTTTGCCGCCCATTGTTTCTCAATACTGATCTTCTCCAATATTTTGTCCGCACCCTTCTCTACCAAAACCTTTGCCACATCACGCCCTAGCACTTCTGCCTCTGCCACCGAGTTCACTTTCCGCCGTGCCTCGTACTCGACTGCGTCTTTACCATCGACGCTGACGACCAAGGCCTTGAGCACCAGCTCTTGATCTTCCAAAGGCGTTGTACCGTCGTCGACTAGATTCCCATCTTTGTCATAGGACATTGGAGGTACGAGTCCGACGCCAGGGCCCTTCCCTCCCCTCCATAAAGTCTCCACGCCGATCGGGACGCTACATCCCCCCTCTAGTGCTCTCAATAGTGCTCGCTCTGCCGAACATGCCCTCGCCGTCCGTTCGCAGTTGATGGTTTTCAGCATATCCTTGGTTGCCTCATCGTTCCTCCGGATCTCGATAGCTAATGCGCCTTGACCGACAGCGTGCAGCATTCCCCCCGTGCCGCTTCTCAGATACTGCGCAATCCTACCGTCCAGCCCCATTCTCTTCAGGCCTGCGGTCGCGAGAATAATTGCGCTGTAGGGCGAATCTTCTGCGTCAAGTTTGGCCAACCGTGTTCCAACGTTGCCTCGTAGATCTGCGAACTGGAGATGAGGGAGCAACCGCCGCAGTTGCGCTGCGCGACGGATAGACGATGTTCCTATTGTGGAACCCTGGGGCAGAGTAGCTAGAGTCGTGTCTTTGGGCAATTTCGGCGAGATAATGAGGGCATCGCTAGGGTCTTCGCGGTCGAGAATTGCACCGAGGGCGAGGTCGTCAGGGAGTTGGGTCGGCATGTCTACCATGGACGTTAACACCGGCTATCCCCTAATACTTTGCAACTGATTCAGAGTGCATTGGGTGGACCTGCCCTTCAGACAATGCACAATCATGTCCAACCCGCCGTCCTCCAACATTGTTTCCAATTCTCCGGTCCAGAGGCTCTTTGCATTCTCGCCTTGGCTCAATTGCTGCAACGGAGTGACCTTATCTTTGTCTCCTTGCACATTGACGGCGCAGATGTTAAAGGTTCGACTTGGGTAAGCATCTTTCAAAGCCCTTTCTACGGCGCGAGCCTGGATCTGGGCGAGAGCTGAACGTCGTGTGCCGATATTGATAGTTGCAGATTGTGTGACCGGTGACGTCAGTGTTTCAGAGGCCATGGTGGGATGATAGTGAAGAGAGAGGTTGCGGTGTCGTGCTAGTTCGCGATGTAGAAACTTTTGGAGGGGCAGCCCACCTGCATGAGACGTCAACGGCTTCCGGCACGCTTTACTCCGTCGGGCTAGCGACCACATTAATTGAAATCAGGGTCCTCTCCCGCGATGCCGACCGCCACGTGACTGCGCAGTTTTCAAACCTCCCTAGGTAGGTAAGCTTCAGGACCTCTACGCCAATCATGGCTGCGTATGTACCCATATCCTCGTACTCACATTATCGCTCTCGTCCATCATAACACGCTGCCATTCTCACTAACATCACTTCAACACCAAATGGCAATCATATGGCATAATACCCAGTCTCTTGGTTAACTCCCCATCAAATATCATATGCAAATCTACGAGCCCCTCAGCCCTTTCCATCCGCCCTCTTTCCTGTCACTTATGTTGACGTCCCAGTGCAGCCCACAAAGTTGTTTCCGCTGGCACCCGTATGGGTGATTTCTCCCGCTCTGGCACAGCTTTTGTTGATCACAATTCGGTCCGCGCCTGGGGAACCTGTCCATTCGTTAGCCATTGCACTACACAATCACAATTCTCTCAAGCGAGTACTTACCGCCTGTATACGTTCCGCTTGCCTTTACTGGGAACTCATACCACGGGCTCGCACTGGCAAAGTTGAAACCCTCATAGTTATTGTAGACATGAGGGTATGTTGAGCCCCCGGCTTTTCCGCCGGACTTGACGTACGAGCAAGCAGCATTGCGGGCAGCAGTCAATTGGGCGGCGGTGTAGCAGGTCGAACCGCAGGTGGTAGCACACGCACGAGTGTCAAGTTCAACATCAGTGACAGGCGAAACGGCGGAGATGGAGTCAAGGGGGAGAGCAAGGGATATAGGAGTAAGGAGGAAGAGGAGGGATGAGAGGAGCTGCATTTTTGCCGTGTTCTCGAAGGCTTTGACTTGGACTGGAGAAGAGACTGAAAGAAGACTGGACTCCTGGCGAACGGCGTTTAGCAAAACTCCCTACCGTTCAACATCTCGGACCTCATTGCCCTTATCTACTTCCTTCGACTGAAGTCGACGGAGGTCCTCGCGGTAGCTTCCGACTTTCAAACCACTGGCCCTGGACAACTCGAGGACAGAATTAATCAACCTACATGCAGCAAAAGATCGCCTAACGTCACTCTAAGCTCAAATCTACCCCTTCCTCCGCGAGAACAAGGCTCTGCTGGCGACTTCCGCTCACTATGTATGCATATTCCCTACAAACACCCTATAGCAACTCAGTGCAGTCATTCCACCGTCTCTACACCATCCCCGTCGCGCCTCGCACCGCGCATTCGGCTCCCATAATATCCCACACTCATGTGATCTGGTCTTCTCATTGGACGCTTAAGCCTTATACCGAAACCACGTCCTGCAAGTTCAACCAACATGCTGCAAAAGGGAACAAACGATCTTCGCCCCCGTCCTGCATACCCATTCCGCCCTACACCAAAGCGGAAGGTTCATTGACAGGGGCAAACGTAATACAGCACATGAGTAGACATCTGCCACCCAGGCGTCTATCAGGAGCAACCACATGTGCCGTCAAGATAAGGTCTGATAGGGCATGTTCGGGGTATATTGATCTGCGCCTTAGGGTATGGCCGTTCGGGAACTAGCTAGATGTAGAAGGTCGCGAGAGGGCTTGGCGCGTGTGGGGAGTATTGATTGGTTCATTGGCTGGAAGAGGTACAGGAACTGGACGTGGAGCGAGGATAGAAGTACAGTGGCGGGGTGGTGGGCGGTGGGCGGTGGGATAGGCCCGAGATGTCGATATGTTTACGTTTGCGGCTTGGGTGATGGGAGACTGAGTAGGATTTCTGAAGGAGAAGTTATGAAGAGTGCTGGCAGAAAGTCGGTACGACATGCTAAGATGTTCAATCAAGATTGTCATTCCAAGCCGGGATGAAGGTCTAGGTTGACTGGTGTGTATCGCTGAGCAGGGTCTTCCACATACTGCGCTTCGTCTGGAGAGACTCGCCAACCCTCCATGGATGCAAGAATGCACATGATGTTAGAAATAGATATAAACAAAATTAGATTAAACGCTGGCCAGCTTGTCTGTTCGAAGACCAAAGAGTCAAGCACGCTATGCAGGGTATCAAGAAGAAATCATAAACTCGTAGTAGCCATCCTCGTCGCACATTACGCCGCAGCTTCTTCGGCAGCCTCCTGCTTTCGAATTTGCTCTTCCAGGCGCTTCTTCTCGGCCTGCTTCAAGCGCATCATAGTCACCTCTTCCAGGCTCGGTGTCGATGGCGAGAATGAGAAAGATGGTGTCCCCGGGGCGCTGCCGAACCCCTTGCCCAAGCCGCCTGTAAAGGAAGCTCTGAACGTCTTCTTCTTGGACATGTCGGGTGTTGATGGTGCAGAATAGTCGCCGCCCGTACCACTCGCGCCATTCCTGAAGGACGCCTTGAAGTTCATGTCGGGCTCTTTACCCGCCCATGCAGCCGATTCAAGCAGCGGGTAGTCGGCTTTGGCGTCCGATACCGCCGCGTGGGCGTGGTCGAGGCGGGTGTAGACCACGAAGACGGTTGCTGTGACTTTGCGGTGCTTCTCCCCGGACAGGCGCACCTTCTTGTCTCGGCCCATGACCACGCCGTCCACCTTTCCGTACTTGGAGAACATCGCCGTGACCGTCTCTTTGTCCCACGCCAGCGTGCCGCCCTCGCGTTGAAAGCGCACTTTGATGGTGCGGTCGATCTCCGCACTCTCCCCTGGCTTCGCGGTCGGCACTTCGGCCTCGGGTGTCGTCTCCATGAACGATGCTTCCTCTTCGCGCCTCTCTCGCTCAAGCTTCTCCTGCTGCTCTTTCCGCCGCCTTTTCCCGTCTTCTGCCAGCCGCTGGATCTCCTGTTCCCGCCGCTCGGCCTCCGAAAGCTCCTCTGCCCATTTCCGCTTCGCGCCCTTTTCTCTCGACTCCAGATCCTCCTTCATCTTCCTGCGCTTGCTGTCAAGCATATCATCCTGCAGTCTCTTCTCCTTCTTGCGCAGCCTCTGCTTATCGTATTCATGTTTGAGCGTCGGGTCGAGGAGAATGTCGCGTGCGATGGCGAGGAGAATAAACTTGTCCGCAGCTCCTGCGTCAGGATTTCTGTCGGGATGGTATTTGATGGAAGTCTTTCGGTATGCGCTCTTGATCTGAGATGCGGTGGCCTCGAACTCCACACCGAGGAGAAGGTAGAAGTCGTCGGTCGTCGTCTTTGCGATCTCCTCGAGATCCTTGGTGTTGTCGGTCATGGTGGGAACACGGGCAGCGGACGCGCTGCAGCTTTTTCCGATCGACTGTGCGATGCGCTTCTCCCAGACAGAGGTGTAGGTTGAAGTTATGGTGGTGCCGTGTCTGTGAAGAAAGTTGAGTCGTGTTTAGGAGCGCACGTGCAAGGCGGCAGAAAACAATTCACCGCCACCAACGATCCTAGATCTGCCGCTACCACATTAGCGCGTCTCGGCAAGAATTTCCCGTGACAGCTGCAGCTTGGGGCACCTTCTTCTTCCCCCATCTCCGCCCCGCCAAATGTCCATCGCTTCCACAGTCGCCCGCACTGCCATGGCATCCTCTCCCAAGGAGACCCGCAAGGTGATTGAGGGCATAATCGCTATCAACAAGCCTCAATGGGCGTCCTCTGCGGGTGCCCTTCGCGACCTCGAAAATAAATTTGCACGCTCCTCGCTCTTCACTCCATGGCTCACGCACACGCGGCGTCACATGATGCTGTCTGGCTCGAAACGCCGGCATATTGATAACCTCAAAGTCAAGCTTGGACATGGCGGTACTCTGGATCCCCTCGCTACGGGCGTTCTGATAGTTGGGGTTGGCCGAGGAACAAAGTGTCTGCAACGGTTTCTGGATTGCACCAAAAGCTACGAATGTGTAGTGTTGTTCGGTGCAGCTACGGATTCCTATGATGCGGTGGGGAAGGTGGTGAGCAGAGCACCGTATGAGCATGTTACAAAAGAGAAGGTTGAAGAGGCCCTGGCCGAGTTCAGAGGCAAGATCATGCAAAAGCCTAGCATCTTTTCAGCTCTAAAAGTTGACGGGAAAAAGATGTACGAATATGCGCGCGCAGGCGGGGAGGTGCCTGAGGTGAAAGCAAGACCAGTAGAGGTGCTGGAGCTAGAGATGGTAGATTGGCTGGAGCCCGGGAGCCACGAGTTTGAATGGCCAAAAGAGGAGGTGGACAGTACCGCACAGATTGGCGCCCAGAAGTTAATGGGAGTCAAGAGCGTGGAGACGGAAGAGACACCCGCCGAAACATTAGAGAGGACGGAACCGAACCAGGAAGCCAGAGGCATCAAGCGATTACGTTCAGAAGAAGACAGCGCAGCAGCAGATGCCACAGTCACAGATATTGGGTCTCAACTTAAGAAGGCCCGCACAGATGACGAGCCTACAATGTCCGGCGCATTACCTGCGGACTCAGAAGTCCCAGCATCACCGCCCACCCCTGTTGCTGTAGAGGAAGTCTCCACAATGGAAACTCCCGCGACAGAAACTCCAGTAAAAGACCCCAAAACCGAGCCCACACCAGCCAACCCAGAATCCACTGAACCCATCTCCACCTCTCCCAAACCCCAACCCCCTGCCGCCCGCCTCCGCATGACCGTAACATCAGGCTTCTATGTCCGCTCTCTTTGCCACGATCTCGGCCTCGCCCTCTCCTCCCACGGCCTCATGTCCTCACTCGTCCGTTCCCGCCAAGGTGACTACACGCTCGGCGAGAATGTAACTGAATTCTCAGACTTTGAAAGTGGACCCGAAGTCTGGGAACCAAAAGTCCAGGCCTCGCTTGAATCATTCATGGAGAAAGAGGGTTGGACTGCAGAGGAGGTAGAGGACGTTGAAGAATGGGAGGAGTCAATGGAGAAGAGGAATTGGAAGGAGGCTGAGGAGGGGAGGAAGGAGAAGGATAGGGAAAGGAGTTTTCAGGGGGGACGGAAGGGAGGAAAGGGTGGTGGGGGAAACAGGAATTACTACTCAAAGGATATGAGAGGAGGAAAGGGTAACCATCGACGGGATGGAAGAGATGGAAACAACCGCAACGGGGGTCGGAGTGAGAAAAAGGGTAACTCCTAGTCCAGTCGCACGGAGAAAGTCCAGAGAGCGGAATGTAGAATGAATGTAATATTTCTGACAAAGCGATACCATCGATACCCTTCTGAAAGTTTTTGAGTTGGAAAGAAATATAGCAGGGTAGTTTCTAGGCGCCACTGGGCCAAGAACCATTAAATGACTGGGGAACTCTGATTCGGCCTTATGAGAGCAATATGTCCCTCCTGAAAGAATCTAAGCCCGACGTCGAACCCTCCATGCCTTTGACGGAATACAACATATGAAAATGTAAATGTAAAAGCCCACCTTACTTTCTTGATATTCACAACCTTGAAGTCCTTCAACATGCCATGGTACTTGTCAAAGACCTTGACGAGCTGGCCCTCGGCAATGAGGACACTGGAGGGAGTGGGCATGATGAAGTTTGGAGGTTGGAAAGGGGGTCAGACGTGCACAAGCCCACCATAAAGGAGACAGATACAGACGTGGCGGAGAGCGTGAGAAGAACACAAAGCTGAAGCCTGGCAAGATAATCGAAGATATGGGACGCGACGCGCTAATTGACGTGGTCGTCTGTCCGGGAAGGCACGCGCTCTCACCTGACACCCACGCAGAAGGCACGAGGACCGCGCCTCTCCACGAAGACGCTCACCCACCTCTCCTCACGCAAGCTGCCAGGTCGAGAGACGTGAACCAACAGGCTGCTATGAGAATCGTTGTCTGAGATGAAAGGTTTATCGACAAGAAACGCCGAAGATGCCTACCAGTATCACATAATCAAGTACATGAGTCCCCCATAACGTACACGCAGCCCATGAGACTCGTCAAACGCCATCTGCAGACCTAACCATCTACCGTATCCGAAATGTTCACACCCATTACCCATGCACCCTGAAAAAGACCGGTTCAACCCAATTCCTAATCATTCTTCCGACTCGTCAACCGTGATCTTTCCTCGTCCCCGTCTGTTGGACTGGCAGGCTCGACTTCATCGTCACTCCACTTGTCGTCTTCCCCTACTGCGAAAATCGTGTCACCGTCCAAGCTCTCCCTTGGAGGCACAATTGGCTTCTGAGCTTGGGGCGCCGGAAGAGGCGAAACATCACGGTTGGCGCCACTAGGGGTCGCCCTAGAGCGGATCGCAGGGTCGTATGCTGGCGGATGGTCACCACCTTCCTCTTCGTCGAGTGAGTCACGGAGCGATGCAATCTCAAAACCCTCGTCATCTTGAGCAATCTGTTTATAATGTCAGTGGCGGATCAAAGGGCGTGGTTCCGAACATAACGTACCTCGTCACTCATGGCAAATCTCCTGTTGTTCGCCGTCGGTCTCCACATGTACGCGACGAAGCAGACATCCGCCAAATACACTAGGTTCAGCCAGCCATCAAGCACGAACCACCTCGTCTGCCAGTGAAGTGGTGCAAAGTCCGGGCTCGAGGCTCCCGCAAAGGTGAAGCTGTTGATGAAGAAGAAGCCAAAAATAACAACAATGCTCGTCAAAATGCACCACCACAGCCTCTTGTACATGGTCGCCTTGACGTGCTGTTTCCGTTCCATGAGATCTTTCATGGTCAGGTTCAGCGAATTCAGGGTCCAGATGTAGAAGGCCGTGAGCGTTGCGGAAAGGGGCAGGATGACGAGCAAAACGAGGGGCCCGGCATCGTCCGGCCGAATGGTCAAAGAGGCAACCGCGTAGATGACGCCAAAGACAAAATGGGCAACTGCGAGCCATCGCACAATGGTCATGGTCTTGCCGAGCGTATGCTTGACCACGCCGTATCCCATGCAGACAATCAGGAGCAAGAAGAACGAGAAGGAGTTGCGGAACGCGTTCAGGACGGCGACGACGATCATCAGGGCCTTGGCGCCCACATTGTTGCCGTGGCGGTTCTGGTAGTCGTAGAAGCCCCACGTCATCAGCATCTCCAGGACCAGGAAGACAATAATGGCCGTGATGTAGTTCTGCACGGCGAGAATGTCGGACCGGTTCTGGACGTACAGAAAGCCCCAGAAGATGCCAATCACAGCATAGACGATGGTGATGCCGCCGTAGAATGGGAGCTTGGCAATCTGGGCGGCCGGAAGCTCACCATAGGCGTTGCGGAATGTCACAATGGCCGTGTACTCGACGTCGTCGGTGTATGCCTGGGTGGCCACACAGTAGTAGCCCGTCTTCAATGCCAGCTTGGCCTGGCCGTTGAGAGCGACCGGGTAGTTGATGGCCTGGGGCTCCTTGAGGTGGATGGCGGCGGTGCGGATGGAGTTCTTGGACGCCTTCTCGAAATTGTCGGCGACGATCCATTCGCCCTTGTGCGTCTCGTTGCAGAGGTTCGCGTTGATGGTCTGGTCGTTGCACATGTACTCGCGCTGTGGGAGGGGTCAGCCAGGCTGGGCAGGCGCAAAGGGGGGCACCTTCTCCCACTCACGTCGGTCGCGGGCTGGTCGGACGGCTTGCCCAGCAGGTCAGAGTCCTTCCACTCCCAGACAATGACGCCGACGATGGGGTCCGCGATGTCCTTGTTCTTGTCCTTGTCCTCCTTGGTCTTGATGAACTTGACCATGATGAACGGCTCCACCTTGCCGCCCCAGGACTTTTTGCTGTACATGCCCGAGCATTTCTGGAAGTCGTTTTTCGTCTGGGCCGCAGTCAGCTCTCTGGGGCGCACCAGTGTGTGCGGGCTACCTACCAGTTCGACGTCGACGGCGGAGACGGCGGCGATGGTCGACAGCAGCAGCAGCGCGCCGGTGCGCAGCAGGTGCTTCATCGTGGACGAGCGAGGACAGCTGGCGCGGCGGTCAGACGGCTTCGGCAGCGGCTTCGGCAGCGGCGGCGGCGGCGGCGGCGGCGGCGACGGCGGCGGACGGGCGCGGGGTTCGATCGCAGGCGCAACGGGCAAGAGACAGCCTCTGCATGCGCAATTGCCGGTTTGCGTGTCGCGGTGGAAGGCGCGGAGGAGCGTTGCTGCCCGTGGCTGGACACGGCCGGGCGTCGTCACTGCACACAAATTCCGCCCGAGGTTGGCCCGCGCGCCCCTTCCTTCCCAGTGGAGAATCGAGGCGCAGGGCACGCCTGCCGTACTCGTATGTAGTTAGCAGGCGTTGGCACACATTGTCACACATTGCCACACCTCACCCGCACTCGCGGGGCGCGAATCCTTCTCGACATTCCACCGCCGCGGCACCAACCCAGGGATGCCTGGAAAACACGGCGAAGACGCCGAAGACGGCGTCGCCCAGCTGTGTCGGCGGTGCAGAGAGAATACGGCCGTCCTGGTTGTTCGCACCGATCCGCTCTGCAAGTCAGTGTGACTCTGCGCCACGTCAAGTATCTTCACCACTAAGTTTGAACAGAGAGTGTTTCCTCAAGTATGTCCACACCAAGACCATCAAGCGCCTGGAGACGTTCCGGGTGCGCAATGTGCCCTCAGATCAGCAGCGCAAGCTCCTGTTGCCCATTTCTTTTGGTGTCTCTTCCGTCTCACTGCTGCATATCCTGGACCACCACCTCAAGACGCAGCAGACCAAGACTCGCCGTACTGGATTCGTAATCATTGTATTATTCGTCGACACCTCGACGGTCGACGGTAATGTTCCCCGGGACCATCTCCTACACCGGATCCAAGAACGGTATCCGACCCATGCATACCATTCTGCGGCATTGGAACATCTCTTTAGCGTCGCGTCACCTGATATCACCCTCTCCAACCTGCTCCCAAATGCCGCTGCCAGTGCAGACCTCTCACCGGCAGGGAAGCTTACTGCCCTGATGGACTCGCTGGGTTCGGCCACGGCCCGCGCAGATGTGATTGCGACCCTGCGCACACGGCTAGTTGTAGCCCGTGCAAAAGCACTGGACTGTGAAGGTATCGTCTGGGGCGACAGTACCACCAAGCTCGCCGAAAAGACACTGGCCGAGACAGCAAAGGGGCGTGGCTTTGCTTTGCCCTGGCATGTCACGGATGGCGACTCTGCGTTCGACGTCACCTTCAACTACCCACTCCGAGATGTGCTCAAAAAGGAACTCGTGACATACTCGACCCTTGTTGAGCCTCCACTTACGCCCCTTATACACAACCCAACCTCAGGAGCTACTCAGCCGAACATGAGTTCCAAAAATACGACCATAGACGACCTCATGAAGCAGTACTTTGAGTCTGTAGAAGAAAACTTCCCAAGTATTGTATCAAACGTTGTGAGGACAACGGCCAAGCTGCAAATAGCACCAGAAGCAGCCTCACGACCAAGATGCACTCTTTGCAACATGCCTGTAGAAGAAGGCCGCTTTGGAATCCACGGATGGGGTGGTGACCAAGAAGACGGTCTTGAAACCTTATCCTCTGGATCCTCCACGCAATTCTGCTATGGCTGCACTCGATCCCTCCCCAGTATCAATGTGGCCGGGCAATAACTGTTTGCAGCACGGTCGAATCTTCTCCATGCTGGACGATTAGCTGCAGCGGGCCCATCTCGACCCAGTTACTAATTCCCCTCCGATCTACCATCCTCACTCATGCGGGTAAGATGAACGCCGCGTTCAAGCCATTTTCGAGGCTTCTTGCAAGAATTTTTCGCTGCAAAACGCCTATGTAGTACATAGGCAAATGACGCGTGTTGCAAATTCCATGTCGGTGCTCCATTTTCTCCCACAACTTGCTCGGCGATCTGAAATGCGAGAAGCTTGGGACCGATCAGCATTAATAGGGCGCCTTGACTGGCTCACCAGGCATTTCCCTCCATAACGAAATGGAAATTAGGCCATGGAACTATTTGTGCGACTTCGGGGTGTTAGGCCAATTCTCGGGATTACTCGTGTCCTGCGACAACTTCACGATGTGAGAATAAGCTCCCGACACCGAGTTTGTTTTGGCCGTTGGGACCGGCTCTTGGTCGAATTACCCGACGGTATGTTTTGTTTTAGGGGCCAGCGACAGGAGTCTCCCTTGGATGCTCCTAGAGAGTGTAGTTGATGCTAGTTTTAGAGTAAACAAAGATAGTATAAAGCCAATAGGGTTTCCCTCTCCAAGTTCATCCCTCCAGTCTCAACATCGAACACCAAACATCAACCACTAAGCAACTATTCCAACGCCACCCTCAAGTACACCACACTCCACAAACCACTTTCAAAATGCAGTTCCAGATCCCCACCGTTTTCACTATGCTTCTCGCTCTCTCTCCCTCCGTCCTCGCCTCTCCCACTCCCATTGAGGCCCGCCAGAACTTCCTCTCGTGCCTCCCCGCTCCTCCCACCGCTCCTCGCGCCACCGTCACCCAGTCCATCAAGTCTTTCTGTGCTACCCCAAACACGTATGTGGCGTACAGCTGGGGTGAGTTGTCAAAAGGTGGGGCCAGTGGACCGAGTGCTGGAGAGTGCGAATCCAACTTTTTGAGAATCGTGAATCAGTGCGCCAGTGGTGATCAGTAAGTTTGAATTCTTTTTTTTCCAACGTTTAGGGATGGGAGATGGGAGGCTAGTGTATGATAGAACTGACATGTTGGGTGGATAGGATTGCTGGGGGTGTGCTTGCTGTTAACCTCCGATCTTACAACATCCGCATCTATTAAGGATGACGCTCATGGCATACTGGTCATTTTTTCAGCGGTAGAGAACATGACAAATAGACTTTGAGATACATGTGGGATCATGGGTGTTTTCTGCGCGGACATAAGGTTTCGTTTGAATTTGATCGCTTTCAATTATTCGGGATAGAGTTACTTGATCTGTTTTTAGAAAGAAATACAAGCCACCACAAGTTTGCTATATTGGGTATACAGAATCTTCAACATTACGTCCAATAGGACAAGTCTCTCTTAACATCCTTTCCCCATGGCCTTTAACTCTGTAACACTGAACGCCAGCCTCACACCCCCCAGTCGGTCTACAAAACACATCCGTAACCTCTGGACACGCGTCATGTCAACACGTACAAGTCTTCTCCACCTCAACGCCCGCTTGCTCTGTGATATATAAAGTCTCTGCGTCCGAGGCCTTGTATTTCGGCGCTCCAGGTTGCTTCTCTAGCAGCGTGGAGTTCAGGTACGAGGCCATGTGTCGAAAACCACGCCCCCGACTTCTGCCATACCTCTACTAACAAGATTCGTAGAGGGGGTCGCTGGATCGCAGGTCGTAAGTATGTTGTTAAAAGGCTTGTAATAATTCCTCACACGATCCTTTTCCGTGACACCTTCAAAGACTTCGCTAATCTGCCCGGGCCACGCTGTCCTTCTGCTCCCCTTGTTGTTGAGCTGCATGCCCACGTGCAGATATGAATTTGCACCTTTGGTGGGACCTTCGGCGGGTCTGATCCACTGCGAGACCGAGTTTATAAGCATGGATCTGTTGGAGCTGAGAGGAGGTAGGGACCGTCGATGCACGATTGCGGGTATCTCTGATCAACGAAGATAAAGGGCCTTCGGAGAGATCGGCTTGTCGTTCGCTAGGGAGCGTGTACCCAGTATCGATCGTCCCGGCTTGCAGATCGTCGGGGTTTAGAAGGTTAAGGTTCGTATTGACGTACATGAGTACGTCGAGGAACTGGCGCGAGAAATCTCCGCTGATGGATTTCAGCATTGTCAAGTTCCACGGCGAATCGGCGATCCGGGGGAACCATGTCGGAAATGGGGTACCGTCTGGGAACTTTTTCCACAGATGGACGGCGAGGCCGTAAAGAGCGTAGTTGGCAAAGTTGCGGAGACTCCAGTGATGGTCGTCGTCTACCCGAGCCAGTATCTTGGCGCAAGCGACATTGTTACATGCGAGCCAGGCGTGCGTCTTGAAGTCTTGGTCGATTGGGAGCAGAGCCCAGAGAGAACTTATCCGTCCGGGGAGATGGCTGGGGGTTAGTACGTGGTGGAAGAGTTCTCGGAGGACGGTGAAGCCCTGGTTTTGGTGGAAGGCTTGGAGGTTATAACGGGACTAATGGTCGGGGACGTTATTGTAGAGGAGAGTTTTTTGTTCTTTGAGAGATGGGGTTTAAAGGAAGGCGTCGCAGAAGAGCATCTCTGCCGGGATCTTACCGTTAGTAGACCGAGTGGTTACGTTTGTGCCTGACGGCCCAACACACGGTGACGTGCTGTGGATGCCAGTGTTGGAGTGTTTGTCGGTAGTACAATTGCTGTTCTTCGTCCCGTTGATTGAAGAGGTAGAACCACAAGTTGCCTGAATGCCCCATCCTGTGCCACATACTTGCCCATATTGTGGCAGAATGATTTCGTGGCTAAGTGTCTCCAGAACTCAGGGCCTAAAGTACTCCAGTGCTATGTTCCAAGATTGGTTGGAAGAGAGTGCTGTAGCTGCATTATTGATGGCAATAGCGTTGTCAAACAACTTTTGGATGGCCTGTCGATGGATTTCGTTACAAGTAGAGTCAAAGTTGATAGCATTTGTGGCTCGTGTATGTAGAGGGGGTAGGTATATCGGTTGCTCGTGTAATCAAGGGGAAGAAGAGCACAGCTCCCAATATAGCGGGTAGCGTTATTACCATTCTTCGAAGGTCGGAACGGGAGGACCTTGATTCTGAAATCTGGTGATTCTAGCTTGAGTTGATATTGAGGGGCAAATCTGAGTTTACTGTAACACCCCTAATGCGACCGGAATTCCTAAAGTCGATGGTGAAAATTGCTGTCTCCGAAGTTTGATAGTGTCGTAATATTGGAGTTTTGTCCAAACGAGTTTGAATTTCAAGGTTGACAGGGGTAATAGCGAGTTGGCCTTGACCGAAATGAAGAATTTCGAAATTGGTGACAATTTCCAAGTTCTAATCAAGAAGATTGTTCCAGTCCATCAATACAGAGACACAGCTCGGAAGACAAGGGTCTGACCAAGTAGTCAGAGAGACTTTCAAAGTAGGTCGACCTGCTAACAATGCGAACAAAGAGCTATTCCTTGATTGGACAACTTCCACGTGACGTTAGATGTACCGTTGTAATCTTCCAATGATGATTGTATAAAGTGTGTACTGGCGCTACTACGACCATGCATATTTTTTCGAGTCATAAGAAATGTATAGGGCATTCTTCTTGTATCGTATCATAGAACTGCTACCCAGTCGGACCCCGGTGCTAGCATCGCAATTCTCACTTGAAAAGCTTGACGAACGGGCGCAAGTCAGCAACTAGTCCAGGACGAGTGGAGTGATGGAGGAACAGGAGTATGTCCCCACATATGGCAGAAGATTATCCGACTTTGTAGGTCGTGTCACACAACACTTGAGAGAGACTAAGCCATCTATGCAATCTGGCCCTCCCAGGCAGAGTAGATGTCTTTCAGCCGCACCTGTTCCTCAGCACCGGCGAAGATGGAGCTGATAGGGCTCAAACACAGCTCCTTTATTTCTCCATGGCTCAGGTTAAAATGCTGGGCCGCAAGGAGGTATTCCTCTGACAGTGGACTGCAAAAGACTCCAACATCATCAGTCTAGAAGGCAGTCAGCCTGGTGCTCCGGGCGCAGAGGCCGTTCAACGAACAGAAAGGGTGACTGGGACGCTACTGTGCCTCCACGTGCCGAAGTGATGGTCAGAGTAGGTCCCTGTAATCATCTTGGCGTGAACGTTGCAGCTGAGACACAATTCAACACCAATCTGTTGTTTTTCAATAGCGTCCCGAAACTGCTGTTTGACATGGATCACATGGCCAAGTCTGTCAGGCTGCCACGAGAGCAGCGTCTCGAGCTCCACGTCGGTCGCCGATGCCTCAGTCTCGGCGAAATGCAGTGTGAGTTTCAGTCCTGCAGCTTTGGCCCGCTTGAAGGCATTAGTGAAGATGCGAACATCGCCCACAGCAGGATTACCGCAGAGGTCTATGCCAACGATCCCCTTTGAGCGGTACTTGAGTGCAAGGTCGACGACCTCTTCAGCTTCTGCAGCTGTGTTTCTGCGGTCCACTGAGATGATGAGAAAGGCTCGCATAGTGTTCGCCTGGTCCTCGTTGTGCGTTTTCAGCAGTGCAAGAATGGTCTTGACGTAGTCTTCCTTGGAGATGCCCCGCTCAGGGATGGCTCTTGGGGTGGTGCGCAGTTCGAGGTAGACGATCCCATCGGCCTGGAAGTCTGCCAGCACTGCCTTGGTGGAATATCTGCCGCGCCTGTCAACCAGGAGGCAAGAGCGTCTCACGTGACAACACACTTACTCGATGCTGGCGCTGTCGCTACACAGCTTGTAAATATACGATGAGAAGAGGGGGAAGAAGCTGGCAGTCATTGTTAGCGGCTGTCAACGGTCAAACAGCGTCTCACGTTGGCATGGCATGTGTCTGGACTGCTGGGTTTCATGCATGCGGGGCGTTTGAAGATGAAGAAACAAACGGTGAGAGGGACATATAACGTCGTGGGGTTTATGACAAAGGAGGCAAGCACACCCTTGGCGTGAGGTGTCGGAGAATTCAATGGCGCACGAAACATCTGGTCATGGAGTGGGCTGTTTCATGGTGCGATTGGGCTGGGATGGGCGAGGATGGGGGAATGCAAAGGGGGACAGCGGAGCGCCTACGTTTTGATATCGTAGTCGACCTTGCCGGGGGGTATGGCGACGAGGGGATCCTCCAGGTCAGGTGACAGACTGTGGGCTTGCTTCGTCTGCCAGATGTGGTGCAGAGCCTCGCGACTGATGCTCCCCGTGAGGTGGGCGTGAAGCTGAGGAGGTCAATACTGTTAGGACGGGGCATGCGCTGAATCGATAGAGTCCATGCTCGGCTTGGCAATGCGGACATGGACAAGGACGGGGGAGGGGGTCGAGGCGGAGGTATGGATGGGTGCAGGAGTGTACCTCGATCTTGGGAACGCTCTTGAAGAAGCGCGCGTCGAGCGGGGCAGACATGGCCGCAATGGGGAGGCTCTGGAATACTGGATGGGCAGCACTGATCGACGATGTCGGGGGGTGGTGGGTGGTGAAGCCGTCTCTGCTAACTGCCTCTGTCGGCGACGGGGGCCGCCATTTGCCTAGGTAATGAGACGTGTGCGCCAGCCAATCACGGCGCGGCGCGGTGGCTTCTCGAAGGCACACGGAGGCTGGGCAATCGAGCTCTTCGACACGCCCTCACGGCCAGCAGCCTGCGAACGACGACTCCCAGCGACGCTGACGGATCCTCCATCGGATCCTCCATCGCACCCTCACCCCTCGCACCCTCGCCCCCTCGCCCATCACAGCAGCCGCGTCCTCTGCAGCCCGCCGAGCGCCCCGCTTGTGGTGTGTCCTTCACCGCGCCGTGGCCCGCGACCTGGACGTTTCTTCTCGGCTAGCCCCCCGACCCAAAGAGGCCAAGCTGCTCCCGGCCGCCTCTCGTACCTCTCCCCAGCACCACGGCCGCGACACACTCCCTCCCCAAACCGCCTCCGCCTGCCCACCGCAACACCCCCCCGAGAGCGTGCAATTGCTGTTGCTCTGCGCGCGCATCGAGCCCTCGTGCCATTGCAGCCCGCCCCGCCTGCTCCCGCCTCAGCCGTGCTCGGTCTCCGGCTGCACCACGACACGCTCCCTGCGAGCCCCCCTGGATCTTGCCTGCCTCGCCGCCCGCCGCCCGACGTCGCTGCTCCTCTCCACTGCCCACTGACGAGGGACTATGGCAGACATGAACGCCGAAAACATCCAGCAGAAGATCCAGATTGCGCGGCGCGATGCCGAAGCCCTCAAGGACCGGATAAAACGCAAGAAGGATGAACTCGCTGACACCACGCGTACGTTGAGCGCACCCTAACCCCCCTCCGCACGCCGTGGCTAACACGATGCGCAGTCCGCGAAGTGGCAAAGCAGCGCGTCGAGGCCCTGCCGCGGCTGACGATGAAGACGAAGCGCACGCTCAAGGGCCATCTCGCAAAGATCTACGCCATGCACTGGTCAACGGACCGGCGACATCTCGTGTCGGCCTCGCAGGACGGCAAGCTCATCATCTGGGACGCCTACACAACCAACAAGGTGCACGCCATCCCGCTCCGGTCGTCGTGGGTCATGACCTGCGCCTACTCGCCGTCGGGCAACTACGTGGCCTGCGGCGGGCTCGACAACATCTGCTCCATCTACAACCTGTCGGCGCGGGAGGGCCCCACCCGCGTGGCCCGCGAGCTCTCTGGCCACTCGGGCTACCTGAGTTGCTGTCGGTTCATCAGCGACAAGCGCATCCTCACCTCGTCCGGCGACATGACGTGCGTGCTGTGGGACCTGGAGACGGGCTCCAAGGTGCACGAGTTTGCCGACCATCTCGGAGACGTCATGAGCCTGAGCATAAATCCCCTCGACCACAACCAGTTCGTCTCGGGTGCGTGCGACGCCTTTGCAAAGCTGTGGGACATCCGCCAGCAAAAGTGCGTGCAGACCTTCGCTGCACACGACTCGGACATCAACGCCATCCAATTCTTCCCCAATGGCAACGCCTTTGGTACTGGGTCCGACGATGCGTCGTGCCGCCTGTTTGACATCCGTGCCGATCGCGAGCTCCAGAGCTACACGGTAAGTGCGCCTTGTACCCGCATCCGCACCCGCACCCTCTTAATCATTTGTCACTTGGGTCACGCTTCTTTTTGCTGACTAACACCCCTCGGCACATAGATCCCCGAGCCCGTCTGTGGCATCACATCAGTCGCCTTTTCGGTCTCTGGCCGACTGCTGTTCGCCGGATATGACGACTTCGAGTGCAAGGTCAGTACCACGTGACGTCGCATATGTACACGGTATTGACAAAAGCCAGGTCTGGGACGTCCTTCGTGGCGAGCGTGTCGGCACATTGCAGGGACACGACAACCGGGTCAGCTGTCTCGGCGTGAGCAACGACGCTCTAAGTCTCTGCACTGGGTCCTGGGACTCAATGGTATGTTCTCTGTACACTCTATACCACGTCACATGTGGCTAACCCCGTACACAGTTGCGCATCTGGGCATAATTGACGCTTGCATGCCACCACGCCGACCAACAATGTGATTATGCGAATCTCGACAAACGACTGTGTGCGCAGCTTTCCTAATTATCTCTGGTGTTACCTCCCTTGCTCGTACGATCCAGACTCTACTGCCTCGACCAAAAACTCTCTGTATGCCTTTTCTTTTTCTCCCTTGTCACCCATACCCTCGCACGCACTTTCGTCGGAGCGGATACTGCATTCGGCGTACTCGCTCGTGCTTGATCCGGAGTGGCCAACCCCCGCGGCCTTCTATCGATTCCATACCTCCATATAATACGCTACCATCAATGTTCTCGGGACGGGGGATACAGAAGGATACCTCTTGTGTGTGTGATCCGGTGGGGGAGGCGTGGCGGTGGGCGCTCGGATACTATTTCTTTGAAGTTGTGGGTTGCGAGTTCTTTCTGGACTGTTTTGAAATCATACCACCTTTTACTTCCACGGTTCCCCTTCTTCTGTCCTCTTATCGACTGGCATGCGGATACTGCCACCGGTATCCGCGTGCGGGTTACAGTGTGTCTCTGGGCCGGCTGTTTTCTGCGTTTGATATCGACTGCTACTTACCCCTTCCTACCTACCTCTTCCCAAAGTATACGACGACGGATTCGTGCCGAGCCCTGTTCTTTTTCTTCTTCTTCTTTTCTTCATTGCCCGTTTTGCCATTGGTTAGTTCTTAAAAGCAACAATTACCAGTGTTTGTGTATGTCGGTGGAAGGGGGAGGCAGGGGAGGTGGTTGCGGAATGTACGTTCAACTGTTTTGGGCCTGGGTGGATATGGTCGATGGAGCGTGTATGGATGGTGGACGGGTCTAGGGGGGTATTTAGGTTGTATTGGCGGTTGTCAAGAGTTGAGAGGAAGGGGGTGTCCTTCAAGGAGACGGAGAGGAGAGAGAGAAGACGTGAACTCGAACTTAGTGTAGATGAGATGTCTAGTCCCCACCATTACTCCTATTTTGTTTCTTCATCTTTTTCCGTGCCCGGGATCTGTTACATGATGATATGCGTGATTTATTACGTTGCGAGAAAAAAACGTGTCGAGTCGAAGGTTGCTTTTGCGGCATCAGCGACACCAAGGTGCCGGAAGAGAGCTGAGGTGGGTGGAGGAAGTGAAGCGTCGTTCGGCCCACATATCCCACTTGGAGGGATCACCTCCAGGACAGCTCGTAGCCTGTTCGGTTGCAGTGTTTTGTTTGGTGCGTTTTGTTTGATGAGCCGAGATGAGCGAAAGGGCAGCGCTTCTAGAAGATTACTCGTTCAAGCAGTATAGGCACAGGATGCCTGTCCTTTGACATGCGCATGATTCTTTCATTCGCCTTTTTATTCATATTTTATTCGCCCTACTGTGTACAGGCTGTGAGTTGGGGTGTTTGTTTAGGCGCTGGAGGGAATGCCAAAGCGCTTCTAGAAGGAATGGGAGGGCGGCTTGAGCATGGACGACACAGGGGCCTGAGCATCAACATGGCCTAATCTGCCACGGAAGTTGCTCTGGGTATGTGGTTGTTGTTCAGATTGAGAAACGTGTTGTTGGGTTGGTGGCTTTCTAGGTTGACCGCTGAACAAACCTTGGAACAGTGCAGACTCTCAGGGTAGCAGCGCTTGCAGAGTTTGATGTTGAATTTGCTTCCTTTTCCCCACTCACGGGCCATCTCCTCGATGGTCACGTAACTCGTAACTAGTAGTCCTGTTTGCTTCTTCGGTTCCCCATCGCTTGCCCTATGTACGAGGATGCAGTAATAGTGGAGCTCGCCCTGGACCGAGATGATACGATACGCGAGGGTTTGGTGTGCATGATCCGAGGTCATACATCCACATCACATCCAGTCGACTGGGCGAACCCCTACGTACGAGGTACTAACACCAGAAGATGACAGAGAAGCCTATCCCTGCCTTTCTTTTTCACCACGTGTACCACCGTCGCCTCGATTTAACCCCCGGCTTTAAAAAGCGGTAAGTTTGATGTTTCTTACCTGCAGGACAAATCTTCCGAGGCTGTATGCAGTTGGGCATGTCGGATGAGGGACTTGACGGCGGTTACTCCGACTGTCGGAACAGATAGGCGGTTGGGGCTTGGGGTGGACTATTGGATGGGTTTTACGATACCTTTGCGTTTTGGCGTGATACCACAACAATGAACTGCAAACGAGGGCTGCAGTGGTTTGCTGCGATGAACGCTAGCGGCATAAAAATGTGGAGAGGGTATGGGGAGGTATGGGGTGATGTGAGCGTGATGGTTGATTTTTCGTTGGGGACGGCGTGCGGGAGGAAGGAGCTCGTAAGTGGCTTCCCAGCTAGGTACCCGTTGAGGATGAAGCATCGAGTGAACGACGAGAACGACACTGGACTGCCGACGACCACGATACCAGGAACGGACATCGAGCAGGTTTGGGGTTCTGCCGTGTAGCTGTGGAGAAACGGCCGATATGAGACTGATTTAATCCCAAGGTCCGCTCGATAGAAAGACATGGTGTAGGATCAAAAATGTGGTGTGGCCAAAAAGGGGCACACGTGCCATTGGCCAATCAGGAGGGGTCGTCGGACTGGAGGGAGATGTCGGATGGACGTCCCTTACGCGCCCACAGCAGCATGCATAGCGAGCTGGCCTAAGAACGTGCTCGAGGCCCTGTCCTGCCCTAAATGTGCTCCATACGAGCGGGATAATATCCGAAGTTGGCATCTTACGGTGCCCTTACGACGCACCCAAGCCTAACACGAGCGAGAGTGAATGCATGCATGCACGTGGCATAGCGATTACCGTGACGATCCGGCCTTGGCTCCCTATTTTTACCTTGGCTCGTCGACGACATGAGAAATGTCCGACTGCTGCAGGTTGCTAAACAGAGACGCAGAAGGGAAGTCGGTGATCCGATGCAGGAGTTCTTCTGGAAGCGCTTCAGAAGCACCTGGCGAGAACAGCCTGTCGACACGCGACACGCGACACGCGACACACGACAACGAGAAACGGCTCCGAGGACGCTGCCCGCAGCCCCTGGGCCGCGGAGAGCAATCATCACAATGGCCAGCGAGGAGAAAGGGGGACGGCCGCATCGCCGTCGAGACGCAATCAGGCCGACGCCGCGTGGTGGAGACGGATTGTTGCACATGGGGTTTCATCCAGGGCCGATCAGCCATGCGCTAGAGGTGCGCGCGCTCTGGCAACTGACAACTGGCCCGGTTGCATGCGGCAGTTGTTTCGTGGGAGCAGACTCGCTCAGCAGAGGCCGTTTCAGGACTGCTGGTTGATGCTCGCCAATCTGCACGCAGCCAGGAGGCGGCGAGTGAAGTCGCGGGCGCCGTGGCGTGTGTGCGGCATCGTGTCGCGTGGTCAGCTCAGCCCTAGCAGGCGGCCTCGAGGGGCGTTCCCTGCGGGTAGGAGACATGGTGGAGGAACCAGGAGGGACCCGGAGCGACCAGGAGCAGCGACCAGGAGCAGCGAGCCAGCGCGTCCTGTTGTCAAGCCTTCCACGCGCTCGGTGTCCAATCAGCGGGCTGAAACCGGCGACAAAATAGCAGCACCGCGAGTCCTGCAGCCAAGGCGCGTCCGTGCGAGGGTGAAGGGCTCTGTCGCTGTCCATCGTCATTCCCCAGCAAGCACCTGCACACCTGCCAGGCGCCCGTACAAATACCGCCGCCGCCCGCCGGACTCTAGCCTCTCTTTTCTCACTATGACGACTGCAGCCCAGGACGAATTCAACGAGCTCTTCAGAGACAAGGACCGCTCAACGGCACACCCCGAGGACAGACACGCCGACTCTGACCACTCCGAGCCCGACGCTGCCGACACCGACGCCTACCACGAGACGATTGACACCGACGACGAGCTCGACCTGCCGCCCGACATGCGTTCCAACTACTACCTCCCCAACATCGTGTCCGAGGCCAATACCGGCCCCAAGGGCGTCATCGCCGACGCCCACGCCTTCGAGAAGGCCAAGAAGCAGGCCCGCCGCTTCACCTGGAAGAAGAACGCCGCACCCAGCTCCTACACCGTCGCCGCCTACCACGACGAGAAGGCGTCGTCGGAAGAGGACGGCGAGGAGGGCTTCATGAAGCGCTGGCGGGAGTCGCGGCTGCGGGAGCTGCAGAACGCCGGCCAGCGCATACGGTCGCGGACGACGAGCCCCAGCAAGCGCGTCTACGGCAACCTGCCCGTCGTCGACGGCGAGGGCTTCCTCGAGGCCATTGAGCGCGTGAACCGAGACACAGTCGTGGTGGTGTTCATCTACGACGACCAGGTACGCTTGCCCCGCCCACCACCCACTCCGCCCCGCCCCGCCGCTAACACGTCGCAGTCGGAAATCTCGTCCATGGTCGAGACGTGCATCCGCTCGCTCGCCAAGAAGCACAACACAACACGCTTCGTCAAGCTGCACTACGACGACGCCGAGATGGAGGTGGCCGGCGTGCCTGCCGTGCTCGCCTACCGCGGCGGCGACAAGTTCGCGGGCCTCGTGCCCCTCATGGACGAGCTGCCCGACGACTCTGAGCTCAGCGAGATCAGCCTCGAAGTGCTCTTCCGAAGGTGAGTGCCAACCCAGTGTGCAGTGGTCGGCCTACCGTGGCCCCACTGCGCGTGTTCGTAAAACGCTACAGTCAGCTGACGTCCCCAGACACCAAATTCTATTTTAAGCGGGGCATGCACAGCATGATTTTGCCCGACACGAACATGTACTGTACCATGGGCGACTGCGGTACCATTCTCCGCGTTGCGGCCGCATCCGACAGACGAGTTTTCGGAGCCGAGGGTTTCACGAGCGGCATCCTCCGCGTGGTCTGCGCTCACGTGCGCCGGAGTTCGAGTAGCAGCCCACGAACCGCACAGGTCGCCGCGGACATCCTCCGCCGGACTCTGCACACCCTTGCCTCATGCTCTTTGACATCATCGTCAGCTTTTTATTGTATCTTAGACAGCGCCACTCTGCATAACGACCATTTCCTATCATCATCACAATTAGACTCGGACACGGACTTGCATCACGACGGCTTATCTGGGCGGTTACTTTTTTGTTTCTTCGGCAAGGTAAGCAAGGCGTACTGCGGTGTTTTTCCCATTAGCGAAAAGTTCGGTGCACCAGCCGGCGTGTTCGTTGGCTAGGTTGGGGATACCCGGATAGCCATTTAGGGAGCTGCTTGGACAGCTCCAGAAGAATCGATTTCTTTTAGAAGAGTCGATAATACTACTTAATACATTTACTACACCTTTGTCACGTGCGTGCATAGCTCTGCGGTGGCTTGGCTTTGAGACTGGTGATTTTCTGGTGGTTGTTGAGATGGGCACCTTCATATCGAGGTGTTGTTCCGATAAGTCTATAGAACTGTGCTCCATAGCAGTGCGGATCACCTTCTGCAGTTTGATACTTGCCTCCCTTCTCACCTCCAACTATGCTCACTCCATCAATTTCCACATGCATAGCTAACCACCGTCACTCTCACATGACATCTCCATCCCCCACGCCTTCCTCCAACATCGCGCTCCTGCCGCAACCGTTTGATCGCCAGCCGCCCCGGCCCAACACACCCCTCTCCATCCGCCCAGCGAGCCACGTCGTCGTCACCTCGGCCTGTGCCCGAGCATTTTGCGCCTAAATTCGCCTCATGCTGCTCCACTCCAGTCTCGCTTGTTGATGTGCTCAGGCTTCTGGAAGGCTGATCCATTTGCTCGGTGTGTTTCAGGGATACGTGGGGATGGGGTGATGGGAGATGAGTGGATGGCAAATGAGGGGAGGGATGGTTGGGATGGATGGAGCGAGGGAGGGAGGATGAGTGTCGGTGTATCGGTGTGTTTCAAGATTGGCTGTGCGCGAGGCTGGGTGTGGTGAGCGAGTTGGGTTGGATGAGTGAGGCGGAGTGAGAGGTTTAAGGTTGAGACAGAGTGAGATGATGAGTGAGTGAGTGAGTGAGTGAGTGAGTGAGTGTGCAGATAATGGTCGTTTGCTCATAGGATTGAAAAGGTTGGTAAGTAGGGCATGCGGAGCTAGGGTAAGCGGGATTGTGCGGATGGGGAGGGAACTGGCGGGGATTGGGAGGGATGATGGGATTCTGATGCATCCTCGCGAGGAGCGCGTCGAAGGAGTGGTATGTTTCCCTCGTAGAGAAGAGTTGATGAACAAAATGCCGGACTTCTAGTCTCATAGCGAGCCAGTTAGTCACGGGCTCCCAGCGAATGGGCTCCTGACTTGCTTTCTTGTGAGTCTTGCACCATCATCTTATGAATCTGAGCACTGATCTTCACGGCACTCAAACCACGGACACCACTTTGTAAGCGCCTAGCGATTACATATGTTTCCACATCTCGTTACCCCCCCAAGCACCAACATCTCACCTCCCTATTCCTCTCCCGTCCCATCCCTCAAACATTCATCCACAACCCCACATCATCTACGCACTACTCTTCTCATCCCTCACCAATCCCTTCGCCCTCAACGCCTCCCTTGCCAGTTTCTTTCTCTGCCTTTTCTTCTTCCTCGCTTGTGATCTAATGCTGTAGCCTAGGCCAAATAGAACCGTGAAACCTTGGGGTTGATTGCTAGGGAGGGAAGATGAAGGTAGGTGAGGGAGATGAATGAAGGTGAGGGGAGATAAAGGTAAGTGAGGGAGAGGAGAGGACACGACCAGAAATATGTGGTAAGAGGTACCGTACCAGTCAACGCATATGTGATATTAATCCCTACCATATTGTCTTAAGATCGCTTTCACTGTTGGTAAACCCCTGTAAGATTTCTTGATTACGCAGTCTTGAAGAGTCTTGGAATGAACTTCAAAATTGCTTGGAGGGATTTGGCTCTTCGTTGTCTCCCTGAAGCAAGGCGACGTCATATTTCAAGATGTGTTGTTAGGGGTGGTGAGCACTGGCCTTTGAGGGGAGGGATCGACACCAAGTCCGCCCCAAGTGACCGCTAAAGATCACGATGTGTAGGGTCGGGAATCCAGCGATACAGAAAGTAAGGGAGAAGGGAAGGATGGTGAGAAGGGGAGGGAAATCGGAATCAGTGATGGTATGGGGATGCGAACTAAGGCCTCCAGTAGAAGCATCACAAATATAGGTGTCACGTTCAACGCACGTTACAAAGAGTAGTGTTCGTCAACATAATTTTGATTACTTCCACACGAAATGTATCCTGGAGCGGCTCCCCTCCGGCGTCATCAAATCAGCCATCGGAACTCCGAGCGCTCGAGGAAGCCACACCATCCGAAGTAAAGTTGGATATGGCATCGTCAATCTAGCTTCCCTGTCCACACTTGTCTACCGTGTAGAATAACGTACTGACAAGCTCTAGCTTAATTGGAAGCCAACCACAGAGTTCTCAACAGAATTGAAACGCACATGCGGAAGGGTCCTTACTCATGAACCCCCATAGAGAGCCACGAGATAGGACAAACCCTCAGAACCCCACTGATGAACACACAACAATCCCTCCAAGATACCAAGATCTTTGACCGAATGAGCGAATGAACATCGACTCCCCCAGAAACCCACTACGACGATTGCGACACACAGGGACGTCAGACCTGTTCCACGCTCAACCACAAGGGCGTGCTTTTCACGGTGGGAGCCGTGAGCGGTGATGGAATGAGTGCGATCACCTAAAACCAGTCCAGACGAGCACCAAAATGGTTCAAGTCACGTTCTGGAGTCCAGTTCGAGAAACCGCAACCTAGGTCCCATAGTCTCAACCAGCTCCAAGCCAGTCTGTCCCAACCAGTAGGATATGAATGGTGTACTAGGAGAAGGAAGAGAGGGTCCATAGGTCCACTGCGTTCCCGCCTCTCACGCCGGACAGCGTTTTGTGGTTCATCCGATGTCAACGACAAGCGGATGTCGGGTTGAGACAGAGCTCAGACGCGTACACAAACAGAGCAGCAACAACTAAACAAGCTAGGCTTGCGAGCCATGCTCTAAAGTCGTTCGCTGGGTGAATAGACTGGCAACCGGAGCTGCTGTTGCAACCCTCTCAATACATCCGGCCTCTGCAATTGATACTCCGGGCTTGGTTGTAGGGACACTAATGTGCTGCGCACAACTCAGATCCCAACCATCTGCCTCGGGTATGTTGACTGGGCCCAGGACTCTGTAAATAGTATCCATGTAACATTTCTGTACTCTTGGAACTTCTTCGATCTCTGCGTGTAATAGTGTATGTAGGGACAAACCGGAAGATGTGGCATCATTGGAATTAAGACCCAGGCGAAAGACTATCGCGACCGGGTCCCAATTACCGCACATAGCAAACTCGGTCCAAACTCAACCCCAAGTGGGGGAATTCACATCCAGGCTTCCGTTCGTGGGTTGAAAGTCGTCAACTTGCTCCCAGGAGGTTGTTGCATTAACCCAACAGCCGCACTTACGGACCTGTATGCGCCCTCTCGTACATGTAGACGAGTTCACCAACGCAAGAACTGCTCCTTGACACAAACTTGGAGATCGTGGGTGCCTTTGAGTAAATCATGCCAGGGACCTTTCGGCCTGTCAGAGTCGCCAGAAGGCAACTCCATGTCTGTTGGCTTCTTCCACCAGAGTTGGATTGCACGAACTGCCAGAAGCTCTTCGGTAAAGAAGGGGTCCAACCTCTGAGCATTCCTTCTCTGGTATCGGGGGTTGCCCCCTACTGCAAAGGTCCACGCAGTCTCGTCTGTTTTCCAGGCCCAAATGCAATGCTGATTTTTTTTCATTCTTGCAGACCGGATAAGAAGCGGCTGTTATGTCCACTGGAGCATGCTCGCGGGGACAGTTTTATGTCCGACCAGACAACCCTTTGAATCCATATGCTCGGCAAGCATGTTCGCAGGGGCCAGTTTTAGGTCCAACGTCGGACAACCCTTTGGATCCATATGCCCAGTAAGCGCGCTCTTGACTTTGAAATCTTTGTGGGTGTACCTCTTCCTAGGTTGTCCCAAACTTTTGGGCGCCCACACGCAACCGTAGCGATTCTTCAGAGACTGGCCTGGCTTCAAGTTGATGCAGGAACCGAGGGTGCACGTCCTTACGGGGCTCCCCAAGGTGTTGTCGCGTCAAGTTCCTCCAGGGTAGGGTCAAGGAAATAGTCGCCGGTCAGCTGGCGCCAACTTGTTTGTGGTAGTAGCCCTCCTTTCTGGAATGAGGCTCTCCAATTTTTGCAAGCATCTTGCCGATGACAGTGCGTTCTGCGGGACGTCTCCCGGCTTGACTTTTCTTGGCTTGTTGCCGTGACTGGTGCTTTGCGTCTCGTACGGATTCCCAGCCCGGAGAACGTATTGCATTCGCCAGCCAGGCGAGGGGCCTATCCTCTATTTTGATTCTTTTGCGGGGTTGTACGCAGAGATTGACAATGCAGCGCTGCCGTTTGCCTCACTAGTCTCTGGGAATACTTGGGTGGAAGGTGCATATACCCACCTTTGTGGGTGCATGCAGCCTGTCGCTTGGGGAGCTACCCCGTAACCCAACATGACCAGCTGGACGTTGTGGCTCACGCGAATGATTGCTCGATGGCTCGATTCTCTGGAACGCTCCGGGGGTTTTTGATGACTTGGACCAGAACCCGTGTATTCTGCAGATGGAGGTGACAGATGTTGCGGGCCAGAGCCCAAGATTCAGGTGTGAGGACCTTTGATTCTGATGACGGAAGACTCATGAAGAGAGACCGTAGTGTATGCTTCTTGGAACGCTGTAACCACATTCCCGGCGAATGTGGCCCGCGGCGAACCTGTGCGGGCCGTGTCGTGTGTCGTTGGGGGCAGAGGGCGGCGGGGAGTGAGAGAGATAAGACATGGTGAGAGACGAAAACAACAATGTGCCATCAAAGGCATGAGGTTGGGAAGAGGGTGAAGGAGCGGAGAAGGTCAAACGGGGCGAGGGACACGATATTTATATGCGTCGCGTGGAGGAGGTGAGGTGGCTGGAACAGAAGCGACGGCCGAATTTGAAGAGAATCCGTGCCGCGCTAGTGGCTAGTGGGCTTGGCAGAGCTGGTCCAAGCCATTCGGCGTCATCAGACATCCAAAGCGCAGGCGCGTGAAGGAGCGGCAGGCACGCGCAACGCACTTCTACCCTCCAACGCTCCATATTCCTCGGCGCGCAACCACCATGGTAGGCTCTCTTTTCTCCACCTGTCGGAGGCTTGAGAATTAATGTGTTGCAGCCACCAAAGCGCCGTGCGCCCTCAAACCGAATCACTGTAGCACCCCAGCGCCCCTCCAAACTCGCAAAAGAGCATGGGCTGACCGCGGACCAAGAAGCAGAGATCAGGGAGGCGTTTGGCCTGTTCGCTCTGCAGCACCCACACTACACAGAATCAAAAGAGGGAGTGTTGCGGAGCGACGATGTCCGACGATGTCTCATGTGTGCCTCTCCCGCCCAGAGTCGAAGACAATGGAGCAGTTGCTAACTGCTTTATCAGATCGCTAGACCTCGCTCCCGACAAGTCCGAATTACCTTATATTCTTTCCACCATCGATCCCACGAAAGCCGGTTTTGTGCCATTCGTCCCATTCCTCTCCTACGTTGCCATTGCGCTGCAGTCCAAGTCAGAAGGTGACGATGAGGATGCAGATGATGAGGAGTACCAGGAGCAAACCAACGTCGAGGAACTGCGTGAGGCTTATAAGCTATTCACACACGGCAGTTCTGGACCGATAACGCTTGCGCATCTGAGAAGGATAGCGAAAGAGCTACGGGAGGATGTGTCTGATGAGGTGCTTAAGGATATGATCGTGGAGGCCAATGGGGGTGTGAGAGGGAGGGGGAATCCCAGTGGTGTAACGTTAGAAGAATTCGAGAAGGTCATGAAGAGGGCGGGGCTGACGTTCGGGTGAGGAAGGGGGGAGGGGGAAAGAGTTGCGTAGTGAATAAAGATGAATGATGAGAGACGAGTTGACGATTATGGAATTATGGAAACTGGAGCGGAGTTCGGTATTTGGTACACTGTATTCACAACGCTACTTCATATATATCCACCTCACATATTCAGACCTGGACCGGACCGGAGCAATCATGTGTGCCACATCCCCCTCCCCCCACCGCTGCTCTTTCACTGACTCAGCACGCCCCCACCTCATCCTACCCCTTCCACTCCACAACCTCCACCACCGCCGGCGTTCCGTAACAGCCGTTACAATTGTACAAAATGCCGCCGTCACAAAACTGATTATCAGGGCTGTTCCATATACACTGGTGCAAGCTCCAATGCTCTCCACCCCTTCCAGCCATTGCGCCCTCGAACGAGCCGGGTTCCCTCTTCACTTCTCCTATTCCTAGCAACAGCCGCCCATGCTGGTCCTCCTCCACAGTCCAATCATCCATTATTCTTGCATGGCTATTCCCCAAGTCTGTTATCACGAACGCAGATATGGTACGAAAACGCACCTCGAGGGTGTAGTCGCGTTCCGTGTAGGCGAGATGCTTTGTAGGAGCTTCCTTGGGAATGATGGTGTACGTATCGTTGTTACGGCCGGGTCCGAAACTGAAGATGAAAGGATCCTGGGAGATGATTTCTTTGCGGCGTTGCCAGACACCGACCTAGATGGTTGGGTTAATTTTGGGATGGTGGGAAGTGGGCGGAGAGCGGGCGTACGTCGAACCATGTGCCGTTTTTCCTGAGAGGCTGGTTTAGGCCGTAGGGGACGACGCTTCCTTCGGGGATGATTCGCTCCCTGGAGGAGATTAGGGTGCGTTTTCAGTGATTCTGGGAAGGACAAACAGGCGCGTGTATGCAACGTAGAAGTTTGATTCACTAAGAGCTCGTGGGCTCAGAGTGGTGACATCATTGTTGTTCGCAAGGGAACTGGTCAGCGCTCCCGGGGTTGCGTATAAAACGGATAAAAGATAATAGAGAAGCATGTTGATTGACTAATGATAGGAACCAAAAACTGAAAAGGGTGGTTCTCAGAGGACCAGGCTTCATACTCGGTCTTATACTTGCACAATATATAGACACATAGGACGCCTAACTCAAGGCATCAGAGCAGGTCGTGTATGCCGTATATGAGCGGGCTTGGATCGCACCCTCGTGGTCATGTTCTGTGGGTGGAGAGAATAAGGCCTCCTCAAGAGAATGATACAGTAGCCAGGACAACAACTAGTTCAAGGTGTATAAGCTGCGGTGGGTGGTATTTGGCGGGGTACTAATATACCCATATTCGACGGCTGCACGTATTTGGGTTTGGTCAATATAAATCTCTTGGAGGGGCGTTGGTCTGGAGGCTGAATTGATACAAAGACAGAAAATCAGCAGAGTAGATGTCAGAATCCTTGGCTGTATCTGAAGCTGGCGAAATGGAAAATAATGTAGCAGAAAGGAAAGGAAAAATGTAGAGACAATGGGTAAAAGAATGGGAAACTTTGGAAATGAGTAGCACATATGCACATTGTACTACCGGGACTCCCGATGGAAGTCGGATACTTGGGCTCCAACGGCGCGGGATCGAGCAACCATCAGCGGTGAATTCAGTTCCTTTTGCGGGCTCAAGCTTGATTGTGTTCACTTTGAGAGCGGACATGTGACATGGTGAGTGCAGGAAACGTTGCACGCCTGATTTGATCTCGCATGATTCCCACATAGCCCGCGATTCTCAATTTGGACACCACAGGGCAAACTGATATAGGAGAGGAGTGGACGGTGTAGTCGTGGGAAAGGAGGCTCGAGGAGTGAGAAAGGGGGGAGGGCTGCAGGGCAGACGTCCGCACCAATCAGGCCCCTCTGGGCAATCGATGGACGTTGCCAAGCCGCAGGGACTCGACGATGATGAAAAGAACACGAGTGCGGTGCGACAAAGGGGCGGAGCACGACGACCTTCAATTGAGCCATTCTCTCCCCGAACCCAGGCCATTTGCAACACGCCCCTCCTCCTCCTCCTCCTCCTCCTCCTCCTCTCCCGCACACCCCCATTTCATGTCCAGCGGCGTCGACGTCCGACGGCGTCCCGGCATCTGGTCCTACTTCAGCTTCAACTCCAACGTTCCTCGCCGGCGCATTTCCGTATCGCTCCCGCGCTCCAACACAGACGCCAGCGCCAGCGCCGACCGCTTCGAAAAACCAGCCCGCCACGCTCGCAACCGGTCCAACGCGTCGGACGGCTTCATGAACGAGATCAAGGGCGGCGTGATGAACGGGGGTCAGCGGGCACGGTATCTGAAGACGGGCGGCATCATTGCCTTCATCCTCGTCATTTTGTACTTTGTCGCCCCCCGCGACCGGATATTGGATGGTGAGGACGGCCCCCGCAGACGGCGGAGACAACTACTGACACGTCCACAGGCACCACGCCCACAGGCACCACGCCCACAGGCAACACGGCCGCTGAAGGCGCCAGCACGTCAAAGTGCACCACGTCCATTTCGAAAGACAAGCCGCTCATCCAGTATGCCCTCATGATCGACGCCGGCAGCACCGGGTCGCGCATCCACGTCTACAAGTTCAACAACTGCGGCCCCACGCCCGAGCTCGAGAGCGAGCTCTTCAAGCAAACGGAGAAGAAAGAGGGCGGCTCCGGCCTCTCGTCGTATGGCGACGATGCCCAGGGTGCCGCCGCCAGCTTGGACATGCTGATGGATGCGGCGGTGCAAGAAGTCCCCAAGACGTACCAGGCATGCTCCCCCGTCGCCCTCAAGGCCACGGCAGGCCTGCGCAAACTCGGCGACGAGAAGAGCAACAACATCCTCAAGGCGGTGCGGGCGCGTCTCGAGACCAAGTACCCCTTCCCCGTGGTCGCGGCGGACAAGGGCGGCGTGGAGGTCATGGAGGGCAAGGACGAGGGTGTCTACGCCTGGATCACGGCCAACTACCTCCTCGGCAAGATCGGCGGCCCGGACAAGAACCCCACGGCCGCCGTGCTCGATCTCGGCGGCGGATCCACGCAGATTGTCTTCGAGCCCACCTTCAAGGACAGCCCGTCCGGCGGCATGCCCGCGAAGCTTGCGGACGGCGACCACAAGTACGAGCTCGACTTTGGCGGTCGCAAGTTTGTCCTCTACCAGCACTCGTACCTGGGCTACGGGCTCATGGAGGCCCGCAACAACCTCCACAGCGTCGTCGTCAACAACCTCCACAACGAACACAAAGTATCCGGTTCCCGAGACTGGCTCACCAAGGACATCATCAACCCCTGCATTGCGCCCACCATGCGCCGCGAAGTCACCGTCAACCTCTCCCAAGACCACCCCCTCGGTCCATCCGTCACCGTCAACATGACCGGTCCCACCGAAGGCGCGCCAGCACAGTGCAGAGCTCTGGCAGAGAAAACACTGGCCAAAGACGACGAATGCAAACTGGCTCCCTGTGCCTTCAAAGGCGTCTTCCAGCCTTCCTTCGAACAGACCTTCGCCCGCGAAGACGTGTACCTCTTCTCCTACTTCTACGACCGCACCAAGCCGCTTGGCATGCCCGACAGCTTCTCCCTCGCCGAACTGCGCGGCCTCGCTTCCCGCGTGTGCCACGGCGAGAAGGCATGGGATGCATTTTCCGCCTTCGATGGCGCTATGGAAGAGCTAAAGGGCCGGCCAGAGTATTGTCTCGACCTCAATTTCCAGATTGCGCTCCTGCACACCGGGTACGAGATGCCCATTGATCGCGAGGTCAAGGTGGCGAAGAAGATCAAGGGGAACGAGCTGGGATGGTGTCTGGGGGCTAGTTTGCCGCTGCTGAGCAAGGAGAGCGGGTGGCAGTGTAGGATTAGGGAGGTGCCTGCGTAAAGGGATGAAACATCTCCATAACCATTTGCCATTTCTTCTTTTCGTCCCAGTTTTGAGGGAAAATTGTTGTTGATGATGGTGGAGCATTTTATCTTCGTTTCTACCTTAATCCCGGCTGGGCTTGTTTAGCATCGAGTGGGCGTTTGGGCATTTGTGATAAAGGCACTAAGTCAGAGTCCAGGTTTTTCTTGGGGGTAGGGGCAGAGGGGGATATCAGTGACCACTGTAGAGTTATGCCGTATCATGATAGGACGGGGTCTGGAGTCTATCCGTGATATAAGGAATATAACTTCAAATGGATTCTCATCACTAACTATCCAAGTGACACAAACCCGTATGCATGTTATAAAAGAGCTGAGATGGAAAATGCTTTTATACTAAACTGAGCTACCTACTCATACGAACCACCCCTCTCCTCTTCATTAGCGGCTCCCTTTCATTACTCCTCCTCTGCCCCTGCAGAGACAATGCCATTATCCTCCCATGTATATATTCAATCCGCCAGCGCAAGAACCGTGGTATCACATTTTTGTAAAGGGAATCTGACAAAAGAAACTCGTCTCGTATCGACTCATTGACTAGCCACCGAGGACACAACCGACCATTACTGAACTTAGATTTTACCCTGAAGAACGGGGTTTTGCTGACCGAGAGTGGTATGATAGCCCTCACCCTGGTAGTTGCCGTTGGGTGCATTTCCATTGGCGTTGAATGCGTTTTCGACGTGGCCTGCGAATCCAGCACCCTGGCTGTAGCGAGAATCGTTTTGACTATAGCCTTGCTGAGTCTGCTGGCCGTATCCCTGTTGCTGGCCCTGGTCGGAACCATATCCACCAGTACGGCCATGAGGTTTCCGCTGCACGGCCGCGATCTTGGGAAGGCTGGAGGACTCCTTGGCTGAGCCGATGGAGAAGATGGGGCTCTCCCACTTGTCTCCCTTGCGGGCAAGCTCCTTGTACTCGGTAGCCTTGGATGAGATGCCGCCGGGCAGAGAAATGTTCTTGAACATGGAGTCTTCCTGGGTGACGGCCATGTTCACATGAGTGTCCTTGGCACGAGCTTGTACCTTCTCTTTCTTCTGCTTGGCTTGCAACATCCGTTTCTGACCAGCAGCCGCATAACGCTGGTACATGTTCTGAATGTGCTCAGGGTCGGGGTTGCGCTTGGCCTCTTCGGCGGCGGCGTCGGCTTCGCGCTTGATGTCGTAGATCATGCCATCGAGTTGGTTGACGGAATCCTTGATTTGCTTCTCTAGCACGCGCTGAATGACGGGGCGCATGACCTTGAGCAAGAGCGGCTTGAACAAGGCGAAAAGGAGCTTGTGGTTCGATTTCTTGAGCTTGATCTGCAGGTTCTTGATATCGGTGGAGACCTTGGTGATCTTGAAGTAATTGATCTTGTCGCTCTTGTCGGCAGTCTCAAGCTCAACCTTGAAGCTGAAGCCAGATCCACCCATGAAGACATCCATGACACCCTTGTCGGTCACAGAAGGGAAGCCCTGCTTGCGTTTGACGTAGTAAGAAACATCGCGGAGGTCCATCTGAATTCCGGATACGGAAAGCATCATCTTGTTCTTGCTCTTGCTGGAGATGGACTTGCGTCCCCATCGCCAGTAGTTGTCTGCGCCAAATTCGAGCACGTTCGGTGCAAGATTGTCGCCCTCAATGACTAAGTTCTCAACAACAGCGTCGATCATGGGGTCGCTATACTCAATGCGAGGAATGGGGATGTAGCGAACGTTCTCGAAGAAGGCAGGAAGAATCACATCAGTGAGATCCTTGATAAGATAGGGCTTGAACGCAGCGTTTCCAGACTCGTCATGCCCAAGATCGTTGAACAACTTGGTGAGAGAGTTGGCAAACTGCTTGTTCTGCGGGTCAGAGTCAAATTGCTCACCGAGGAATTTGAACTCGTCAACGATCCTGTCAGTATGACCACGGTAACGATCACGGAGCAACACATGGCCATGATCATAGATCTCGTTCCACTCCTGGGTAGAAGAATCCTCCAGGATGAAGCCCTGTTGCTGCAAGCACTTGCGAACATAGGTGTCGAGCTGCTTGAACCATTGCTTCAGTTCCGGATCACGCTCGGCATCCTTGTAGATCTGGTTGATGGAGTCCATGAGATCATCAAAAGATGTGCTGTTGGCGAAACGCTCGAGGAGAGTCTTGATGTTCGTCAGTATTTGTTGGTTTTCAGAGATGATACCTGTGTACACACCTTCAAGTCAGCCTCAGCCAATTGCAATGCGTCGTCAGTGTGGGCACCTTTCACAGTTCCTTTGCCTTGGAGGGCAATGTTCTTTCCGTGTCTAGAATACTGCTCGGCCAGGCGGAGCAGAGTTTCGATAGCCTGCATGTAGTCGCGGTGGCCTTGAATCTCAACAACCATCTTCTTCAAACGCCAGATAGTCTGCTCGCGACGCTCCTGGGGAACTTTGCCCTTCAGATAGTTGTTGAGTCGCTCTCGCTTCTCGCGGGCAGCGTCCTTCTGCTCATCGGGAATATTCTCAGAGAGCTTCTGCTTGGCCTCGCGGGCGGCGTTCTTAGCATCAAGGCCAGTATCGGCCCCCTCCTGTCCCTCGCGGGCGGCGAGATCTGCGGTATGTTGGGGATCGCGGGAGCCGTCAGGGTTGGCGGCCTGGTTGAGATCCCCAGCGATGTTCTTAGCGTCCTTCTTGCCAATGGGCACCTTGGACTGGACCTGGCTGCGGATGTTACCCCGCGACAGGTCTGGAACATCGTGCCATGTGTTGTCCTCGGCAGGGTGGTCGATCTGGCTGAGCGCGTGTTCTGAAGGCTTCACCTTGTTGGCAGTGTTCTGCGCAGCGTCGCCAGCAATGTCGCGGATTAAGACGGTGGCATCGCTCACTGGGACATGTTAGAAAATGGAGGTCAAGAAGTGGCAGGAACACGTACAGAGCTTCCTGAATTGCCCGTTGGAGATGATGAGTGTCCCGAGTGTTCGCAGGCCTTCGAGCGCTTCATTCCCGTGCTGTTTCGCGGTGTCCTTGTCAACGGGAGCGCCTGGAACTTGAGCACCGCCGCCCGAGATCTGTTGGGTCTGCCAGATAAAATCTTGGAGAAGCTGAGCATGTCAGTTACCGGCATCAATGGTTCGGAATGGTGCTACCAACATTGCCGTCGTTCTTGGTGAGGAGAAGGATCTTGGCCTGCTCGACGACCTGACGGAAGTCTTGCGCGAGCTTCTGACCCTCAGGGCTGAGCTTTTTTGAGGGCGATGCCAGCGCCTTGGATGCGAGCGCGCTGTTGAGTGTAACATCGATCTGCTGGTTTGACGGGACCTTGCCGTTGGCGAAAGCTGGGCGCAAAGTCAGTGAGGTCGTCGCATATTGAGTGCAGCACGAGCCTGCATACCTGAGTAGATGCCGTATAGTTGGAGTTTGCGGTTCACGTCGGCCTCCTTGGTCTTCATGTCGACGGGGCGGTTCACTGCCTTTGAAGTCATGGTGATGATGTGTCTGTGCACGTGCGTGCGGGTATCTAGGGGAGAGTGGTAGGTATTCGATTCGAGGTGGCAACGAAGTTGGCGTTGCTGGTGGGTATCACAAAGCTGAAAACAAATTGGAAGGGGGAAGGGGAAAGGGGGAAGGGGGAGTGGTGAGAGGAATTCGGGGAGCGGAGAGCAGCAGCATTTATTTGGTTGCGAGGGAGACGGGTTCGTCGCCCGTGACACAGGTTGTCCAGTACGTCATTGCTTCACCATGCTGCAGCGCGCCAAGAAAGACCGACACAGCTGCCAAAGAGACCGCAATGAGAGCTCCCGTCTGCTGTGCACGCCTCTTCCCGTGCAGCGCGTCCTTCGACCCAGAACCTGCAACCGAACAAAGCGGCGCGGCCAGCGTGTTCCAATTTCCTGCTATCCCAGGCCTCGCGGCGGGTCCTGCACCCATGGCAGCCAGATTAAGCCACGTAGAGCCCAAAAGGGACGGCCTTTGTCCGGGATGACGGTGGTTTGGAGCAGCGTGTAGACTTGACGTCGGTCGTGATCGCCAACCAAGCGGGAGCAGTCATTTATCCCTGTTCGGCCAGCTGAAATGCCATGTCGCGGCACAATCCCATGCTGTCCTGCTCACTGTGTAGCACCACTGCCGCCCGTCGCCATCGCAATACAGCTTCCAACATTGGAGTGCGACTATCCATCATCATTATTCAAGGGCTTTGTCAACTTCCGTGGACAATGTCCTCCCACCACTTTTTCCACTCCCTGGCGTTCACGCCACACCTAGCAGCATCAAGCTTGAGCGATCGCCAATAACCCTGGCTAGCCCATGTGGCGCATTGCACTCGATGTCATGGACCGTGATGGGACCATCGAGGATCGGACCCATTATTGTCACTATGACGATGCACCAAACCCGAATCTCAGAACCGCCTGATTTTTCCTCACTGTACAGCTCATTCGCTGCTGATACACACGTTGACTCCCTGGCATTCCTCTTCCGCCTTCAGGTGGGTATCGGCATGTCCGATCGAGATGCTATTGACTCTCCCACAGGCAATGGCAAATCCTCAATAGGAATCACCGTCAGCAGAGCATGTGAAGACCGATGAGAATTCGTGTGCGAGGTACGAGTACCGTGGTCTGGAACGAGCAAAGACCGTGGAGGTACAGTCGATGTGGATGAGAACCGTTGTCGAAATAGAGTAGGCACTACCTAGTGCTTGGCTTTCCAAAGTGTGACGAGGGCGGCGTGCAAACCATGGTATCGACGCCACGTTTCCGTTGCGGTGAGCACGCGACTGATAAACATGGCCGGCGGGAGCGCTTGCTTAGGGTATCTGATTGCTGGGGTCCCAGAAAAATTATGACGTGGATAGGAGCGCCTGCAGCCGTGCAGGTTCGACAGTCTGCAGTAACGTCGTGCGGATCTGGGGTAAACATCTCAGAGAATGGCCACCACGAATCCCAAGGAGATAGTATCACCGAAATTTGCCAAACATGTGACTCCCAGTCGTTGATTTCTCATTTTCCTTTCCACTCAATCAATTGGTCATATACCGTTACCTATTCGCTCAAGCTTGCTCCCATCCACTCCGCGCACACTTAAAGATCAAAAAGTGGCTTCTCCTCCTCCAATTCGCTCATCAGCTTCTCAATGATCTTGTTCACCTTCTTCCCAAGTGCCTCCAGCACATTCTGGCCCTTTTCAACTGTAGCAGAAACGAGGACCTTGGAGTCCTTGTCTCCCTTGTGCATGACTACCCCAGCTTTTTGTCCCACAATCTCGCCTTTGTCGTTCGTGATGTTGAAGTTGATGGTGGAAAAGTTGCTGAGATTGGCCGAAGGACCATACGCATGCCAGATTAGGAATTGCAGATTCCCTGTGGGAAGGTGAGGTTAGTGGTTCGGTTTCGAGGTGAACTTGGGCGCCTTACTGTTAAGGACGTCCGGCCCTTCGATAGAGGCTCCGGGTGCGGGCGTGGGGTGGATGTCTTGCATCATTGTAGGCATGTGGAGAAATCGAGGTTGGAGAAGGTATTTTGTGGATTGCTACGCAGATGCTGTATCTCTGGAGGGGTGGAAAACTTTGCGGGAAGCGACTTAAAGCATGCCGTGAAATATGTTTCATCGGCCCTATCGTGAAATTATGATTTCTCGATTAATACCACGAAACGGCTAACTTCAGGCTTCAACGTGAAAGAGAGCTTTCATTGACTTTTGGCTGCTCCAGCGTTTAGTGTGTGCACATTGTCACAGCGCTGGGGAGGGGAAACACGGAGTATTAAATGGGAATTTAGAGTGAAGCTATTGTTCGTCAATCAACTAAGTGATGTCTCGAAAGTCTGTTGCTAGAGTTATGTGGAGGTATGTCCCCTCAAGTGGCACTCGTGACCTGCACAAGTTCTTTTGTCTAATTGAAAATGTAGCCCACACCATTTCCCACCAAGACTCTCATCTTGTCTCTAAATGATAACTACTCATTGCGCTCCCATGGCTCTGTTTCTGCCACAGCCTTAAACACAGCCTTATTTATTTTCTTGGACAAAGCGTAAAAGAGCGTGTCGAATTTGTTTGCAACAGCTGATACCACCGTGCGAGACTTGTCCGTCAAATTGCGAACCATAATTGTAATACCGAAGCCCTTTAAGCGCTCGCCATCATCTTCAATCATGAATATTGGCATGGTGGCCTCTGAGGGACCGACTGTGTCTCCAAAATTGTAACGAAGAATGAAAGTAATGTTGCTTAAAAGTTAAATTCAAGTGGTTCCCATATAATACTGAAGGGAGTTGGTACATACCAACTGGGATCCCAGTGTCGATGTCTTTAACTTTTGCAGGCGAAATCGCGTTGGTCATGTCGAAGAAGTGAATGTAGAGTGCATCACAGTCTCCTGTGTTACGGTGGATTGATGAGGCAGATATTGGGGAGAAGAACTGGGTTGATTATTGGAGCTAGGCTATCAAGTCGACTATATATCGATCACTGAGCCAAGACGCTATCCTACAATCGGTATGGCCTATTGACCATTACACACCCCCCCAGCTGCAAGTGGGACCAAAGCTGGCCTTCATGAGCCCTGTTAATGTTGTTTTCTGAAGCTATATACTATACCTAAATAGGAAATCCGTGATACTCCGTGTGGTAGCACCCCCTAGGTCCTAGTACCAGCGGCTGAGGTTGGTAGGATCAGGGTTCCCCTCTGAGGCCTGGCTAGGTCGATCGGTGGTGGTGATCAGGTTAGATATATCCTCTATACCAAGCTGCCTCACGAATTCTTGGTGTTTCTGACGAGGTAGTGCCTTGGTGAGGCCGTCGGCTGGCATCTCTGAAGTAGGCTTCCACTCAACGTAGATCCGACCTTCTGCGTACTCTTGACGTAACTACAGGCTGTAGATATCCACGTGTTTTAGCTTCGTGTGAAGCTTCTCATCACTTTTCGTGATGGCTCCTACTGTCTGCTGGTTATCACAGTACAGTGTCAGTCTCTGATCGATCCTGAGGTTGATCAATCTGAATACCTTGCTCCACCATTCGATCTCTGTGGAGGCTGAGGATAGGGCGATCAGCTCTGCCTCAGTGGTTAATTTGGTGACGCAACGTTGCAGGGTCGCTTTCCAGTCGATTGTCATCCTATAGAGCTTGAACAGATACCCCTGAGAGCTTCTTCTGCTCTCAACGTCATCACTAAAGGCTGCGTCTGATGCTCCGAAGAAGATAGGTTCTCCTGGATATGGGTCTCCCTGATCTTGATCGATATCTCTGCCTACGTACATCTGACGTACGGCCTAATCTCTGGTGGCGCATAGGGCAAGGTACTTGGTAGCCACTATGTGCTCCTACGCCTTGCGGGCTGTATGTAGGTACTGCTAGCCAGGGTTTTGTAGATATCAAGCGAGGACTGAGTGGGTACGAGCCACGTTAGGTCTCGTCATAGATACGAGAAAGGCCATGGATCCTACTAGCTGATTGTACTCCTTCGTCCGATCTGTATCTGGTGGTTCTGAGCTTGGTGATAGGTAGGATTCGTACATTAGTGCTGATCGAGCTGATCAAGCTGATCAAGCTGATTGATCTACCTTCCTAGGTATTGTGATATCAAACTTATCAACTACCTTATCAATAAATAAGTCTTGTACTAGCCATATCTTCTTTGCAGCTAGGTCTCTAACAACTCTTATCCCTAGGAACCACTTCAGGTCTCCTAGGCATTGTACATCGTAGGTGGATAGGAGGACCTTCTCTAGGCTCTCCTGATGTATCATGTGATCTAGATGTACTAGTATCACTATATTATCAACAAAGAAGAAGACGATTAGGTACTGGCTGGTGTAGAGACAGGGGATACTAGCAACCTTGCTCAGTCCTACTCGATCGAGCACTGCTGTAAGGTACTTGTACTACAGCGCTGGTGCATCTCAGAGGCCATAGAGGGCGTAGCGGAGCTCTAGTATCTGGCCGAGCTGATCCTCAAAGCCCTCAGGAGCTCTCACATAGATCAGTCGATCAATTGGTGCGTTGAGGAAGGCGTTCCGTACATCGTACTGGAAGGCTCTGAGGCTAAAGGCTACTGTGATTGCTATCAAGAATCTGAATATCCGAGCAGCCAGCGTAGCTGCGTAGGTATCATTCCAGCTCTACTAGAGATTACTACGTACAACCAGGCGGGCCTTGAACTTGTATAGATACCTATCCTCATCAAACTTGTATGCGAATACCCATCGTAGTGGGAGTATCTCAGCTCCCACTATTGGCTTGCTCACTGATCTCCCTAGAACACCCCTCTACTAGACTGATTCCACCTCCTCTTAGCAGGCTGCTAAGAACTCCTTTCCAAATGAGTAAGTCTTAAGGTTCTTAAAGTGGTTTGGTGCGACTGGTATCTTAGTGTAGTATCTCTTATACTATAGAGCTTCTCCTATTAGGGCTAAGGAGAGGGCTGTTGGATACAGCTGAGCTAGAAATAATTGTACGTAGAATCTATAGCTCTCATCTGGTACCACATAGCCTGGGTGGCTGGGTGGCTTCTAGGATCTCTTCCCCACCACAGTGACACTGCCTCCTATCTCATCAGCTCTTAATGCATTGTTCTAGCTTCAATCTAGTACTACTACGTCTACTAGTAGCGTCTCCTATCCTTTAGGCTAATCTTAAGGAGCTACTTGTTTTCTACCACCACGCTTCCATAGCTGAGGCTCCTGCTAAGGCTTAGGCTTAGGCTTAGGCTCAGGCTCAGGGTAGCTGGTAGGTCTAATAGGTTGATTAGTATTAATCTAATAATCAGGTTAATCAGATCAATCAGATTAATCAGGTTAATTGGATCAATCTGATTGATCAGGTAATAGAGTGTAACTTAGTGTTAGGAGAGTATCTTAGCCAGTATCATCTATAGTATCATCTAATAGCTCATTGGATTTTAATACCTTGCGGGCTCTTAATAGGGCAATTAATCCTAGTATTAGTAACTGCTAGGTAGACCAATCAAGCAGCTAATTAATCACCTCCTAAGTATAGTCGCTTAGCTTATTAAGCTCAATCACCTCCACCAGCTCTTCTATCCTTAATCTCTTACTATACTAAGTCTCCTAATTATACTATGTAGCACCCTTTACAAAGACAATATCTCTTATATAGATTACTTTCCTTAGTAAGGGCATCTAGATCCTAAAGATATTAGTAGAGTTATATCCTACCAGATAGCTAATTAGTGCTCTTAATTCCAGCTTATCTCTGCGTAGAACCTTAGTGTTAAGGATATACGCTTAAGTACTAATAGTAATAAAGTAAGCTACTATAGGCCTCACGCCTTATACAACCTTATAGGGAGTCTTCTACCCTAGTACCTCTATAGGCATTTAGTTGATTATATAGATTACTAATTAAGTAATCTCTATAGTAAGCTCCTTAGGTAGGTTAGCCTATATGTAAACTGCTCTTACTAGAGTAATAATTATCCTCCCAGCTTACTTAGGTAGGCCTAATTAAGCCTCAGTAGCTCTACGCTCAGCGATAATCCCTAGGTCTCTAAGTATCCCCTATAGGTTAGTATAGCCTCTCTTAGAGTCCACCTAGATACTCTTTACCTTTATACTATACTAGGTAAGGATCTTAGTAAGAAGTCTCTTTACTACACAAGTAAGGGTAACCTTAGTTTTATCTAGTATCCCCTCTCCTTTATAGTACTTAGAGTTCTCATAGATAGTATAGAAGAAGAGTCTATCTCCTCTATATCCTTACTTCTTAGTCTCTGTCAGTTGGATTAGGTCTATCCTAAGACGCTTAAACGGCGCCTAAGCAGGCTCTCTAGCTAATCTTCTACTAATAATCTAATATAGCTTAGCATAGATATATATCTTACACTCTGTTATTATAGGTGCAGATCTATATCCTATAAGCTTAATACCATTAATGTTCTTAGGGAGCTTCTTAATAGCCTTCTTGCTAGGGTACCTATATAATCTATAAGCTTCCTTATAGGTCAGCTAAAGTAGAGCTCTATCTATCTTTAAGGCTACTATAAAGACTTAGGCTAGCTACAGCTAAGGCCTAGTAGCTGGATTGGAGTTGATTAGCCAGTGACCTCTAGTGAACTCAAGGTTGGCTACTATCCTCTTCTAATCCGATTGATCTGATCAAGCTGATTGAGCTGATTAAGCTAATTAAGCTGATTACTCTAATTGATCTAATCACTTGTACAGTAGGTTCTGACCTGAGTTAAAGTGTATCCTACTGTTCCTATATCTAGATAGGCCTATAATATTCATATAGAATCCAGGGACGTAGGTGACCTAATTAAGTTTTACTATCTTACTACCTTAAGGTGTATTAATAGTAAGGATTACTATTCCCTACTTAGTAATTAATCTAATTTCTCTACCAGCAATAATCTTGTTGTTAGGGCTACCTATTAAGGTAGTCTCCTATCTAAACACCTTGCTGTTTGCTACGTAGGTATCTAATCTAGGGTCTATTACCTATTAATTACTTAGTATTAGTAGGACCTCCTAAGTGGTAGTATTAAAGACCTTTAGGGCATATCTAGATACTGTTGCTGGTGGCCGTAAGTTATTATCAAGGTCTCTTAGGCCTTGATTCTTCCTAGTAGGTGATACCTTAGTATACTGCTTGACAGTTCAGGCTAGCGCATAGCCTAGGTATGAATCTGACTTAATAATAGCCTTATATGCTAGCTTAATCAAGGGCTTTAGCTTCTATCCTTAATTCCTTACAGCAGGATTAATATATAGGTAGTCTACCTACTAGTAGGTCTTCTTACAGAAGTAGTTAGGGGCCTGGTTTAATCGCTGGTTACCTTGCTGGCCACCTTACTAGCTACCTTACTAGTTACCTTACTAGTTCCTATCCTAAGTAGCTATGCTAAGCGTTGCTGCTGCGTATAAGCTGCCTCTAATTATTACTGCTATAGGGTAGTTTATCCTATAGAAGGCAGTATACTCTATAATAAGCTCCACTATCTCCATCTAGGTATAGCCCTTGATCTCAGCTTAGAGGAGCTCCAACTACTGCTAAGTCGCCTATAAGTTATTAAGAGGCCTTACCACTAGTAGGAAGGCCTTCTACTGTTGATATCTTAACGCTTTAGCAAGGTTAGTAGCCTTAAGCAGTAGCATAAGACGTAGCTATTAGGCTAGCTAATCCTCCAGGTTAGCTCACTTTGGAACAACCTTGAGCTTCTCGTATCTTACTAGTAGGGTATATTCTTAATTAAGATTTGACTAGCTGAGGTAGGTCTTTAGGGTCTTCAGCATCTCCTGCGCAGTCCTGTACTTATCAATTAGGTAGAGGTAACGCTTCGCGATTGTTCGTTGGATCTTATCAGCCAGGTCCTTCAGCTTCTTTTCCTTGGCTAGGTTGCCTGCCTGCTTCTTATCGTACTAAGCTATCATGAACTGATACACCTAGAATCTTGATAGGTCTGTTGCTAGGTCCTTTATTATCTTTGTCTTTGCCTTATCTCCTTCATAGAGATCTGCAATCTTTGGCTCACTCAGCCGACTGCTCTCAGCCTTATCCTCCAGATTCTTGAGAGTTGCCTCTTCCTTAGTTGGATCCACATAGTCCCATATCCTATGGCGATCAGCTGAGCTCCTTCTGAGCTGCAGCCACGTCTGCCAGTCCTCTGGCTTATCGAGGATCACTGACGACCTCGTGATCGTATAGTTAGTTGAATTGTCCATGGTTGATGGGGTAGGTTGATTGAGTAGATATTGATTGAACACAGCCTATTTGAAGGCTCCCGGGCTCATAACTGTTACGGTGGATTGATGAGGCAGATATTGGGGAGAAGAACTGGGTTGATTGTTGGAGCTAGGCTATCAAGTCGACTATATATCGATCACTGAGCCAAGACGCTATCCTACAATCGGTATGGCCTGTTGACCGTTACATCCTGCAATCATCAGCTTGGGTATCTCGAGAGGGCAAACCGCCAGTCCTATCGCTGCCGAAAAGATGGTTTCTGGTGAGACCATACTAGATATGCTATATATACTTGCTGTACTCCAAGTAAAATCGTGCTTTGCGCATTTATTTACTCATGAAAAAATTCCAGTGGCATGTGTCCAGGATCAATCAATTTTAATGCCGTTATCCTTACGAATACTAAGAAGATGCTATTGTTTTCTATCCCCGACAAGCACATGCTCCTCTTCTCTACCCTCTGGCCACATCTTCGGCCCAGGTGCAGTGTAATTCTCAATCTTCGACCAAAAGCCAGAAATCAAAACCCCAGGTGTATCCCACTCATACACGCCAGGAAACCTCACCATCGGCCCCACCACCTCACTGCCTTTCCCAATGACCTTGATCTGCGCACACGCAATATAAAACTGAGCACCATTCACCTTCTGTGCAGCATGCAAGGCCAACCCTTCGGCGCGCAGAAGGTACTCGCCCGAGGGTGTCTCAGCAGGAAGGTTGAAGCGAAAGGTTTGCGCCTTATGGGTTGCCCATTTGAGAACACCGTCCGAGGCGCCGGCGCTTGCATTTGAACTTGTTGTGAGGGAGTAAATCCGAGCCCAATCGCCAGACCCATCATATCCCGCAGCAGAGCCAGGGGCACGAGAAAGATAAACTTGCTGAGGACCAGGATGACCGAAGGTGGATTTGACAGCGAAGCCGAGCTCATCGCCTGCTTTTACCGTGTATGTTTGGGTTCCAAGGGAGGTACCAGAAGCGGCGCCGCTGTTGCAACGCATGTCGGTCGAGTTGACCTGTTGAAGAGGCGAGTTGGAGTTGTTGGTTTGGCGAACATATTGATAGGAGGAGCCGATGGGTTGGCCGTTAACTATGAGGCGGTCGTAGTTCCAGTGAGCGAGGGTGTTTGTTACATATAAGAGGAGGATAACAGTGAGGGTAAGTTGTGGTGTCATTTTTGCAAAGCCAACTAAATTGTTTGAAAGGGAATATTTTGCACGCTGCCCGAATTTAATCCGGCTCCCATACCTTAAGTATTTGAAAAAGATAATAGGTTGAATGGCGACTATATTAACCTGGAGTTGTTTATCCAGGTTGATTGCTAGATCGACAGTAGGATGTCAGGGTTGCTCCCATTTTTGCCGCTGACCCTGAACGATTATCTGGTTTGTAGGTTTATCGTAGAATTGATTTTAAGCATGCTCAATTCCGCTGCCGTTTTCCCGAATTTATTGCTGGCACATGATAGTACTTTAACAGGAATTTAACTCATACAAACAATCGCAAAGTGAAAGGAAACTAGCAGAGTCCCGATATTGTGTCCATTGATGTATTGGAAAAACGACCATGAAACTCTAGTTTGATAGCTTTTGACCAAAGCTACTGCGAGCAACCTATTTTGTATCGATAAGCTATGGGTTTTGTATAACAAGAAGCATCGAAGACTCACCATTCCACGAAATCTCTTCCCAAACACATATGCTGGAATCGTCAACATACAAACTCCCAAATTGATCACTGTAATCGTGTCGAATACCACCCTCGGCCCCACCATGGCATACCATCCGTTCGCATACGTCGTGGCTAAGAATGTGAACACCGCCTTTGCAAAGTTGATGGTGACGAAGGCGTGATTAGCGTCTCGCGGATGGCAGTCAATCACATATGCGAGTGACGCTTGGGAAGCAAATGGTACAGACAAGGAATGAATCGACATGAAAATCATGGGCCAGACGAGAGGCATTTTGTTCTGGACGCTCATGCCGAAGCCCAGGAAACCGGCTGTTGCGAGAGGGGTGGCTACGAGCATGAGTGTGAGGCGGAATTCTGGTTCAAATACACCCTTATTCTTGCGAGCCATATACTTTGCAATACCATCAGCCATCCAACCCGAAAGCGGAGAGCCAATAAGCCCAACCCCGAGGAGGGGAAGGTTTGTCAGACCGAGTTGAGCAGGGTTGAGATTGTAGGGTGGTGCTGAGAATGCTGCAGCGGAGAGGACAGAGATAGTGAGAAGCCATGTGAAGTAAGAGCCATATACGACCGTAGAGAAGAGAACAGCCGGATATGCAATCAATGGAAGTGGTTTCACTACGCCTTTCCAGTAGGATTCTGGCGAGATCCGACCACGCCAGAGGCGGAGGCGAGACATGTAAGGTTCCCTCTCAGGTTCCTTCATTTTGGTTGTAACAAATGTGCCCTTCTCCTCTATCATTACCTTTTGGCCGCTCGATCCATTGTATGTCGTCTCGACAATGACGAAGTACATGAGGACCAGGATTGGTATGTAGATCAAGGCAGCGATGGCGAAAGTAGCCTCAAAAGACAGATTCTGGATGATGAAACCGGAGATTGTTTGACTAGGCAATGTAAGACACGGTGAACATAGGCTTCTGTCAAGGCTTACCCGAGCAGTACTCCAGACCCGAGCATCATTCCCCAGATACTTAGCCGTGAACCGCGCTGGTGAACAAAGAACAAGTCAGAGACGGTTGACGTGACGAGAGTCTCCAGCGGAGCAGATGCGATTCCTTGGACGACACGCATGGCTACCAGAGAAGGGAAAGACTGGATATTTCTAGATCAATAGCATTTCGAGGACAGATTGCACGCAGGCTTACAGATGAGAAGAACCCCCACATATTGGTCAACAGCAAGATACCCGTAGAGATGACGAAAAATGGTCGCTTGCCCCACACATTGGCACCAGATGCGGTGAAGAATGTCGTAAATCCTACCCAGAAGGCAAAAGACCCAATCACTAAGCTGGAAACCAAGTCCAAGCCGACTTTGTACTGTGCAGCGACCGTGAACAGACCCGGCGTGACCATGGGACCAAGTCTTTCAGAAAATTAGCCTTAGTGCACCTGGCAGGTGAAAATGTAAAGTCATACGAAGTAGTTACGCCAGAGGCAAATGCCAGAATAACCATAATCGAGTTTTTCCATGCCGGTGACCTATTGGACTATTAGCTGGGGTTTCAAAGGTACATGAAGGGAGCTACCAATTGAGAGGATCATTTGGGCTATCAGAAGGCTGTGGCTGAAGAATGATGTCGCCATCGCGCTTCAGCTCATTACTGTCTATGGCTGTTTGATCTACAGACCGATCGATTAGTTTTCGTTTGTATTAGGAACAGGCTTCCGTACCGGCTTCTTCTGATCCGCCGATGGTGGCGGTCCCTGGGGGCGCCGCCATCTTCGGATCTTGCAATACTCCCCAACCCATTTTTTCAGATGCGGAGTAAGTGAACGAAAGTACTTAAAGAGAAAGGACAAAAGATGGGCTGCCAGCAGTCCTAGAAGAAGCGAAGGAGAGACAAAAAGAAACGGCAATGCCGTAAACGACAAGAGAGAAAGATGTACGAAGAACTTGTTATAGGAAAATCGACCAGACCAGCTGTCAATCCATTAGAAGGCAATTCCCTAGCCACTTGAAGTACGGCTGCAAGGCTATCAAAGCGGGTAATCACCGGGGATGGGCAGTCGCTTTGAAACATTAGTGTGCGGCGCTGTGCAAGCATCTTCGGACCAAAATCGTTGTTAAGGTTTCAACGACATGTGCATTAACACCGTTTGATGTGAGCAAGTGTCATGCATAGACCTCTTAATCGAACGCGAAGAGTTCTTGAGGCTTTCAAGACTATCGTCGTTTCACAAGGCTCTCAGTTGCTTGAAGGTGGATTAAAAATGAGGTGATGTGGCCGCGTCACCAAAGCTCATACATAGTCTTTTGTCAAACCCTTGGAGATTGGTATATATCAGTGTTGGTGAATTGGCAGGGTCAAGTCGGCTTTACTGTTGTTCTAAAGATATGTGTAGAAAATCTTCAGATCCATGAGCATAACCCGAATTGGGTTTGGAGATGTGGGAGGCATGGAGATGCGGAGATATTATTGGGGCGATGGATTAGTCCACCCGCCTTGGGATGAGAATCAACGAGGGTCGCAGGTTGCGAGAGCCTTTGGTGTTGTACAATGCAGCCTAAGTTGATCGCCGAAAGGACCGAAAGGCTGTACTAATGTAAGCTGGATATGAGCCTTGGCATATATCTTGGCATCACGTGTACTTAGCCTATATTAGTATCTCAAGCTCGATCGATCAGAACAATAGACCAATTCCTTCAACCTCAACCTGCACCACCACCAAGCTTACAGTTATGAGCCCGGCCTAGCCAATCAATATCAACCCGCTGAGTTCACTGATCAGCTTCAATTCTATTGATCTCTACTATCCGTTGATCTATCCTAGTCGTCGACACCTACCTCACCGATCAATATCAATCAATATCGACCAATATCGATCAATTTCAATCCAAATTTTCCACCGATATCGATCCTCACCAAACGCGAAAACC
>ML977591.1:420619-438754 GCA_010015725.1 Amniculicola lignicola CBS 123094 | reverse complement strand
TTCTATCTCTATATAGTTAGATTCTTTAAATAGTTGCCTAGGGGTTGTAATAACTCTATCTATATAGAGCTTTATAGCTAGTATATAGTTATCTTATTCCTTTTATATTAGGAACGTGTTTTCTATATATTTATTATTATCTAGTAGAGTTAGAACTTTTCTTAGGTATCTATATATTCTCCTTAGGATAACTATCTCCCCTAGTAAGTTTTTAGTTTCTTTTTTATATATAGTAGGTGTAGTAGGCTCCTTCCTTAGGTATCTATACTTCCTAGGCTAGGGGGCTTTAATTTATGTAGGTACTAGTAGATCTAGATCCTTAGGATCTTCTTCTTCTTTACTAGGTATTGTATAGTAGTATAGTTTAACTTAGGTGCAATATAACATTAGGGGCCTATTCTCTAGGTGGATAGTAATATCTTAGCTATTAATACTCTTAATATCGTATAGTCCTACCTATCCTTTCTTTTCTCTCTAAGCTATAACTTCTAAGCTAAGTAGCAAGGATAGGATATTATATATGCTTAGCCTATTACAGGTATTAATTATATAATTAATATTCACCTTTACTTTCTTAGTATCAAGTATCTTTATAGCTTTCCTAATAGCTTTAGCTTATATAGTAATATCTAAGGATAGTAGTAAGTTACTGTTAATCCTTAGATATACCCTAAAAATAAGCAGAGTTAGGACAAGGCTATTAGGGCCTACTATATTGTTTAGGGCCTTTACTACTATCTAGAGAATAGCCTTATTATCTATATTATACCCTAGCTTAGTATATAGTATATTAAATGTATAACGTAGTGGTATGTATATATATTTAATCTTTCCTACTACCTAGTAAGCTTCTACTAGTATCTATTTATACTCTACTCCTATAATCTTTATATAATTATAGAAGTCTTTAGAGGTAAAGTTAGTTCCTAGATTATAGATAATATAGTTGGGTGGTCCTTAGTATATATTAATCTAGTACTTATAGAGTATATCCTATATATCTTATATAGATATAGATTTAAGAAAGATAGTAGCCTAGAATAATATATCTATATTAATAACGTATAGGATATCCTTTCTACTAATATATATAATATTAATAATAATCTTATAGTTAAAGTTAGTATTATCTTTAATACTAAACTTAAATTAGTAAGGTACTAAGTTATATAATTAGTAGTAATAGTAGAACTTATAGATTTCCTCTAGTGTAGTATAATTAACCTTATAGCTAGCTCTAGTAAGTATACTATAGAGCCTCTCTATGTAAGGGTATCTAAAGTATTACTAGAGGCGTTAAAGCTACGTTTCTATAAAGAATATAGTAATCTTATTCTTGCTAATATTAAAAAATAGGTATCCCTACTTTTAGATAATAGGGATAGTACTCCTATCTTTTTATATAATAATATTAAGTGTGTTATTATAGTATATACTAAGTCTATTAGTATCTATAAGGTATAGGAGGAATAGGGTTAGTATATCTAAGATATAATATATTATAGTTCTAATTAGGTTTTGGATTTGTATAGTACTAATTAATCCTTTTAATCCTTAGCTACTAAAGCTGATATTTATAGATCTAGGTGTCTAATTAATCTTGGTTTAAGGGTTCTCCTATATATAGGCCTTTAGTTGTACCTTGCCAACTGTAGATACTATAGTAGTACCTATATCCTAGAGTTCTCCTTAGTATATTATATAATAGTAATTATCTAGTATAAATTATTAGGTAGCTTTATATTTCTTAGTATTATAGATGTGTTTGCTGGTTGTATAATAGAGATATACTATAGTAGTTAGGTAGTTTACTACTGTTTCTCTATCTTCTAGATTATTATCTTTATTATTAACTGTCTCTTTATTATCTATAGGTTCCCCTTTAAAGTCTTATATATATAATATAACTTACTCCTCTTAGGGAGTTTCCTTATTAAATTGCTTATATATTACTATATATTATTATTTTATATAGCTGAAATCTATATAAGGGTAGTTAGAAGACTAGTATCCTTCTTTATAGTAGATAAAGTACTTCTTCTTTATAAACTCTATGTAAGTATTACTTAGTAGGTAACTTTATCCTTATAGTTAAAATAATAAGAAATAGCCTTAGGATCTACTTAGGTGATTAGAAAAGTACTTTTAATTAGTATAGTATAACTCTGTTTCCTAGTAATAACTATTAAGCTGGTAATCTATACTAACTTATAGTACTATATAAAGGTTACTAAATAGTCCCTTATAAGTTCTATTATTTAAGAATATTACTTACTTAAACTCTTATTATCCTCTATAGGCTTGTATAACAGTAGTATATAGTAGTTAGTCTCCTTAGAATTATATTCCTAGTGTGTGTTATAAGAGTGTAAGCTTGTTAATAAGTAGTTCTAGTGCCTTATATAGTAAGTTATCTAGATTCTCCTTTCTATATTAGGCAAAGGTTAAAGATATCTAGTTAGTATAGTACTAATTATAGTTTACTATAGTATTAAAGTAGTTATATAATTTTGTATATAGGGTCTTTTATATATAACTAGGTCTAATATTGTATATATAGTAGGCTGATGTATAATCTTCTAGGATATTAGGGAAGATATCTGTGTATTATGTTTCCTCTATCTCTAGTTATTAGTATAGATCTATGAAAATTTAGGTCTTATCTATAAGGATATTATATATCTTACCTAAGTAGTTATTATATTTCTTCTATACTTTCTAGAAGAGAATTATCTTTTTAGGTAATAACCTCTTACTAGGGTATTTATAGATAGGTGGAAGTATGTATAGGGTGTAGGTATATCTATTTGTAATTAGTTTAGGTAAGGTTGGTTAAGGCTAGTAATATAGTAATAGTTACCTTAATTAGTATAGTAGGTAGGCTAGTTATTTATATAAAGGTCCTCCTAGTATTAGGTTTAGTCTATAGGGTGGGTTGTATAGTATTTTATTCTATATTCCCTTTCCCTTCTATTTAGGTAGTAGCTCTTTAGGTAATAGAGCTGTTAGTAGTATACTTAGTTATTAGGTAATAGGTAGTATTATCTATATAGGAGGGGGTATAGTAGCTACTATATCTCCTTATATAAGACTCTTTAGCTCTATAGCTACCTTATTATTTATTCTAATAATCCTATATAGCCCTTTATTATTTATTATATCCTTTAGCTCCTATTAGATTATATATATTATTCTTCTAAAATATTCTACCTCCTACGTATAGAAGTAGTAGGCAAAGTTGTCTAGGTATTAATTGGCTATTCCTCTTATATAGTAGAGGTTAGCAAGGACATAGGCTGCGTATAAATTTAGCTATATAGTTAATAGGTCCTTTGCTATATTAATCTAGTTATTCTAGTATTAGAGGCGGATAGCACCTCTAAGGGTAGATATTCTTATATTAGTTTCTTCTACTAGATTATTATATACATATAGGAATTATACTTCCTCCTTATATAAATCTATTATATTATTATCTAGGATTAGGGAGTGTATAGATTAGTCGTTCTTAGGCAGTATAGTATTAGCTGATTAGTTGGCTTAAGCCATTGTAGCGTTTGTGTTATTATTTTACTATTAGCTAAATTGTGTAGCAGGGTTTTCTAGGTATATACTACACTATCTTCTTTTATATAAAAGTTAATCTCTCTATCCTATAGCTGTAAACAGGATTAGTAATAAAATAGAGACCTTAGTAGAGGATTGGTTTCTCTAAGGTGTAACTCTATCTTTACTCTTGCTAATTTACAGTTAAAGCTAATTAACTACTAATTAGTATTGAATAGACTTTAATATATAACTATATGTTCTGGTTTAGAGGTATAGAGGTATAAGAAGTATTCTACACGTACATGCATAGGTTGGAGTTAGGGGGTATAATCAGCTAGTTCTATTGTTTATGTCTAGCTTAGGATAGAAGGCTAGGAGGTTCTAGAGTATAACCTCCTGCTAAGCCTTTGTATAGGTATTATATAATCTTATTATATAAGGCTATATAAAGGTAAGTATTACCCCTAAGTAATTTATATATAGATACCCTACGTATTTTAGAGAGATATATACTAATGATATTAGGTAGAATTGGGAGCCCTAGGTCCCTAATAGTTTCCTTACTCTACTTAAGAGTAATAGCTATTACCTTCTAGTAAGGATTAGATAACTAGAAAACCTATACAATCTATATCTATAGAATTAACTCTTAATAGTATATAGTTGGAAGAGGTACTCTAGTTATTAGGTTAGTAATCTATATATCTATGTAGAGCTTAGTAGCCTTAATATACTTATAATAGTTAATAAGTACCACTATCTTAGCTAGTATTTCTAAGCTTACTATATGAGGAATCTCGCAATTACAAAGGTGGAAGATATTTATTAATATTAGAAATACCTCTTTGTCCTATTCCTCTGCTGATAGCTGGTAAAATCTATCCTCTCTATTTTAGTTACTCTCTATCTAGCTATCTCTCTACAATATATAGCTGAACTAGGGTAAAGTAGATATTAAGTTACTAGAGTATACGTAAGGTAAACCTTATATACTAGGTTACTAGTAAAATATAACTTTAGGATCCTATAGCTATAACACTTTCTCTATTATTTAGGTTATTAATACTACTAATTATATCTAGAGAAAGCAAGATAGATTCCTATAACTAGCTACTATAAATACAGTATAGAACTTATATTATACCTTGTTATAACTCCTTATTTCAACTATTATAGAGTATAGCTATATATACTATAGCGCTATTCTCCTTACTATATAGATATATATAGGTAGGAGGTAACTTATAGATAGATGCCCTCCTGTATTAACCTAGATTAATAGTATTACCCCTATTAAGGACTCTAATCTATATTGTGTTATTATATTCTTGTGTTCCTAATAATAATAGAGTAGGTATTATCCCTAGTAGATTGAGCAACGAATTTTTAAACTAACTAACTAATCTATTCTAGGCAGCAATTAGGTAATAAGTATAATTCTAATTAATAGTAGCTTAGCTGCAGTAGCCCCGCTTTTAGCAGGGTTTTATAGTAATAATGGTAATATGTAGATAGTAGGTACTTCCAGCACTATACGCTTAAAATCTATCTATTTAGAGCTAGCTCTTAATTTCCCTGTGATTCGTATTATAGATAGCAAGCGCTAGTAGTATATATTATAGCTTCGCTTCAGCATATATAGTAGCTTCTGTGACCTACTATTAAGTAAGCTAATTATTCTTACTAGCTACCTAGATAGTAAATAAATAATATTAGTTAATCTAACTTTAGCCTAAGTTAGCTCTCTAAAGTTATAGGTTGACTATATATTTTACTATATACTAATTAATATCCACTAGTTCTCTATAGAACCTACTACTATAAAGATATACTTTTAGTCTTATACTAATAGTTTACTTCTAAAAGAAGTAGCTATTAAATTTAAGACTACCTCTACTTTTATAGTAACTTACTTTAAGGCTATAACCTTATACCTACTATAAAATATACAAAAGATATATCTATACTATTATCTATAGGAACTATACTAATAGTCTAAAGTATTAAATTATAGAATATACCCTAGTACTATACTAGACTAACTATAGTAATTATAAAGACAAGTATATAGGCTAATCTACTAGATATAGCAGAGTTTACCCTAAATATTAAGCTATATATATTAGTAACCTTATATAAGCTAGTATTTAGGACTTTTTATAAGAATAGCTACTAAGAATAGAATAGGTTAGGATAGTAGTACTATAATTTGCTATATAAGTATATTAATAGTTAGTAATAATTATTATATATTACTAAGATAGAATGAAGAGAATATAGAGAAACTATAAGGCTTAAATTAAATAATCTTCTAGACCCTAAAGTTCCTTAATATATATATTAACGTGATTATATATAAGTAACTAGCATTTTTAGATAATATACCTACCTAGAACCCTATCTAATACAGGAAATTACCTATTTAAGTATTATTTCTCAATCTCTTCCTTATTATTTAGCTTATTAAGTTCTAGGAATAGTTTATAGCTAACTATAATTTTATAGATAGCAGAACCTAGTGTAAAGAGGTCTAACCTCTTATTAGAGCTAGTAGATAGATGTAGTAGATATAATTTAGTACTCTCTAGTATATACCTATTAAAGAGCACCCTATTATAATTAACGTAGATACCCTAGAAGTTAGAAAGCTTAATATCCAACTTAGTATTAAGTAGAAAGTTTTAAGTACTTATATTATAATAAATAATATTCTTTATATAGATATATATAATAGCTTTAGTAGCTTATTAATACTACCTAACCCAATTATAATATATAAGGGAGAGAATATTACTAGAACTATAAAGGATATCTGTTATAAGTGAAGCTCTACACTACTATGCTAGTACAACTAAAAGGTACAAATAATTAACATTATTGATTATTGAGTATAGAATAATACATGTACCTTATAATATCCCCCCTCTTAGACGCGTTTAACCCTGAATACTCTAAGAGGTGATAAAGCTGTACCTGTACTAGACCTCCAGTAGCTCTTAATATAGCACCTAAAGAGGCCGCCTTATATCTCAGTATAAAGCTAGCTATGCTATCTAATACTGGTAAGGATTGAATGCATAACCTAGCGTGACCCCGCACTGACGTTAGGTGATGTTAATTACTATGTTATAAGTAAAGCTCTGCACCACTGCGCCAGTACAACCAAAAGGTGTAAGTAATTAATATTATTGATTATTAAGTGTAGAATAATATATATACCTTACAATATCTCTTACTATTCCTCCTAATATATATTCTAGTTTAAGACCTTATTTATCTAAACTATAGTAGGTAAGGATCCTTAGGTAAGAGCCTAAAGTATTATATATCTATTACTTAATAAAAAGTCTATTCTAATACTCCCTAGTAATATATAGATATTTTAATATAGTCTTGTTATTAAGAAGACCTATAAAGCTAGATAATCTAAAGCTAATAACCTTTCTAATACCCTTTGGAAAGTATATTAGTATAATTTATCCTTCTATACTATATAAGTAAGTATAGTTTATACTACTTTAAGAAGGAGAATAAGAGGTACTAATAGAAGGGGATAATAGAGGATAGTAGTAGAATAGGTTAAGAGACTATAGCTTAGATAGTGGGGATATCTATATATAAAGATAGCTCTAGTATAAGTAGGTTAGCCCAATTATAGTATAACAGAGGGATTTGTATACTAGGAGTATAATACTAGTTATCCTTCTATTATATAGCTTAATAGAAAAACAGATGTGCGTAGGCCTGAGATAGAAATAAGTATTCTAATTTCACTTTCTAATAGGAGGTGTAGCTGCTTATATTAGCATTACAGCAGTAGCTAGCTTAGAATAGTTTAAAGCTAGCCTAGGTTTAAGCTAAAAGTAGGCTAGTTGTCGTTCCACAGATCCCTAATAAGGAGTTGCTAATATTCTTCCAGCTATTTTCTTAGCATATACTCTTATTATATCTCTACTATTATATCCTCTACTATATAACTTCCCCCTTCTACCTTAAAAATCGCATATTATCCTAAGTCCCCCTACTATCTTTGAGATACTTATCCTTATAAAATATAATATAACCTAATAGAGTTTATATTACCTAAATATCTTGCTAGGGATATTATATAGACTAGACTCTTATACCCCTCCCCTAATAGCTATACCCTCTAATATAATTACAAAGAATCCTATAGGTAAGGGGCTAGATAAGTTCTATTATATATTAAAAGTAACCTATAACAAAATAGGGATATATAACTCTCCTAGTTTATAAGAGAATATTATATATCTTAAGGCACCTTTAGGTAATAGTATTACTCTCCTTCTATTTATCTAACCTACTAACCTATAAGGTATAAGGGATTTAATTTATCTTCTCCCTCTAAAGTCTATCTACAGCTGAAAGTCTTTATTCTAGAATAAGCTAGGGGAGCCTCTAGGTAGATCTGCTTAGTTTTACCTTAAGAGTAGTCTTAAGCAACTTTAACTTCTAAATAGTTATCCCTCTACTTAAAGTAATATAGAGTTGTGTAGATAATTATAATATTTAGAATAAGGTCTATAATACTATTACTAAGTCTACTCCTTCCTATCCTATATTATCCTTTTAATAAATACTATAGCTACGTAGTATAAGTAGCTTTATAAACTCTACTAAATACTATAAATATATAGATAATATATTAAAGGAGGAACTAGGGCCTATATATATTAGGATTCCTAATTTCTTTAAAACCTTCTTTAGTAAAATTATAGGCCTTAAGTTAGTAGTATAGGCTGTGCTCAAAAGGTACAAAGAAGGGGATAATCCATTCTACTAAGAGGAGGGTAGCTAGCTTAGCTAGCTTAAAGAGGCAAGGGAAAGGGATATCCTAAGCTAGTCTATAGAGCTTATAGGCTAGTTTTTAGACTTCGTAGAAGAGTATTAACCTACCCCTAGCATTTAACAGTAACTACTAGTATAGCCTTACTAGCCCCTATAAGGCTCTACAGCTAACTATAAGTTAGATATTAGCTTTATAGATAACCTAAGCACTAGTATAGACTCTAAATACTATTAGAAGTAGATCCTTATACTAGGAGAGCTTAAGAGTAACCTATTAGCTAACGTAGCCTCTAAAGTATAGCTAGACCTAGGCCAATACGCGAGAGAGGTGCTTACTACTTAAGATAGTTACTAATTTATACTTAGCTTTACCCTCTATAGATTACTTATATACCTATAGATCTTTAATCAACTTAGGGGCATTATATCCACACGTTTTAATATTAATTAAGAGGGACTACAGTTTATGTCTATAGTACTTAGATTCCTATAGATAAATAAGGAATGTTCTCTATATAATATTGAAGGCTATAATCACCTACTTACTATTTATATATCTACTAGTAGCCTTACTATATATTATTCCATATATATATACTTCTCTAATAAGCTTAAATCTTCTCTTTAACCTACTAGAATGTGTTTTTTATTATACTACAAATAGTATAGTACCACTAGCAAGAACATATATAACGTTACTACGCTGCAATAATATAGGCCTAATACTAATATACCTAGTAGTAGTGTAAAAAGGTTTCCAGCTATAAGAGGCAGATCTAGCTACTATAAGAAAGGAATCAGTATCCCTACTAAGAATACCATCTCTATAAGATAATAAAGTCAGATTCTAATTCATGCCGTATCTGTAGTCAGCCTAAAAGGCAGTAAAGTTGGCTAGATATTACTATTTATCCTTAACTCTCATTCTATACACATCTATTCCTACTATTAAGGTAAAGCAGCCTACCTAATTAAGGGGCTTACCAGTTAGGTAAGGGGATACTGTTTTAAACCATTAGCTTAATATATTAATAATTACTACCTTTATCTTACAACAATTCTATAAACTAGCTATTTCCTACTTAACCTTAATAATAGTATTAAACTCTAGACCTAACGTATACAGAATTCTACCCCTACTCCCTATCCACTTAATTAATAGGGGTAGAAGCTATTAGCTAGCAGTATACTTACTAACTAATAACCCTAGTAGTACTAGGGTATTAATAAGATAGATATCCTATCTAGGAACCTATGTTAGTTGTAAGATAGTAGGGGATATATACTAAACAGCTAAAAGTAAATTAAGTATCTATATATATTAGAGTATCTTCCTAGTAAACCTGTAGTATAATGAAATTATTCCCTCTTTAACCCTAGTAGAAAAGTCTTCTAGTTTAATATCTATAGTTATAAAACCTAAGAGTATATATATAGAGTCTTTCTAAAAAGTATACTAAAGCTTCTAGGAGACTTGCAGTATATAGAGGAAGCTCTTCTAGAAATCTATAGCAGATATCTTATAGAATAGGTATATATTATATATATTAAATATTGCATAGTATATAATTACTTTTAAGTATAGTATTCTTATATATATTAAAGCGCAGCTAGCTATTTCCTATAGAATACTCTAAGTACCCTAATATACGCTAGCAGAGGTTACTATAGCTATTTCCTAGAATACCTATAGTTGTGAAAACCATTTACACCTATGAAATGCTGCTACTAGTTTCTACTAGGAGTCCTAAGGAGGTAGTAGATTATTATAGGATAGGGCAATACTCTTAAGCTAGTTGAATAATTACTATACTTTATTATTAGTATCTTCCCTAAGCTAAATAAGGATACAGATTATATTCCTGTAGATATCTCTTATAAGCTTTATCTAACCCTGCCTTTCTTAACTATCTTTTTAGTTAATATAGATAGCGTTAGCCTATATATATTATTAAATATTAGGGAGGCAGAGGCGTATAAGTATATCCTCTAGTTCTTATTAGATACTATAATCTTTTCTATAGTATAGCAGTAAGCTATCCTTAGGTCCTAACTATTAATATAATAGTGCTTTATATAATAGTGCTACATCTAAATAGGTAATTTTAAGGTAATAAGATAATAGTAATATATAGTCTTAACTTGGGTTAATTTCAATTACCCTTATTATCCTTAAGAGGGGAAGAGGGTTATATACATAGCCTTAGGAAGTCTAGTTTATTAAACACAACTCTTAAGATATTCCTAAAGTAGCTTCTACTATTAATATTAGCTACTTAAAAGGGTATACTACTTAAGTAGATATAAGCTTACTATTCTCCCTCTGTATAATACTATCTAGACTCTTATCTACTATTAAAATAGAGGGGCCCTAGATTTAGTAGTTAGTAGCTTAGGTATATAAATACTAAGTATTATATATATAATTTGCTAAGTAAGTAGTTATTACTAGAAGACTAATAGAAGAAGTATCTGCTTTATCTATTAGTATTCTGAATTATATTTAATAGGACTATTACCCTAACCTATTTGTAGTAAGATAATAGAGCTAGGTGTATTATAAGATTCTAACTTTTATCTCTTATTAGGGTCTAAGATATAGATTATATTTATCTTATATATATATATATTGCGTAGAAATAAAATAAAATAGGATAATATATAGTAGAAAGAGAGATAGTATATAATTAAGAGTTATAAGACGAATTCAGATATAGACAAGGTAGTAGTATAGCATTAAGTAAACCTGTCTTACTTACGTGCTTAGCACAAAGTTTGAGGTTTATTTATTTATCCCTTTATTATATATCTTAGAGGCTCTACCTAGGGTATAGGTTTAATAGATACGTAGAGGATAGATTAAGGTAATGCACTTACCTATATAATATATATTACTTCGCCTAAGGATGATATTAGTAGGGTGTCTAGTTTCTTGCTGCAAATTGTATAGAATATAAGCTCCTTAAGCTTATATTATTAGCCCTTAGTTAGGCTCTTGTAGCTCTTCTTTGAAAGGAATAGTTATAGATATATACTACTTCTTTTAAATAGCACTAAGTTGGGCATTGCTTAGTTATATTAGTTATGCCCTTTAACTAAGGATGATCCTCTAAGGGCTACAGCAACAGAAGTAATAGGCCTCCTAATGTTATTAGTCTAGTAAACTCTATAGTAACCTTAAGCTTAGAGTTAGATATTAACTTAACCTATACCCTTTTAACAAATTTTACTATATGCTGTAGAGTGGCGTAATAGTCTTCTAATAGCAAAGGAGTATCAATTTTAATAGCACATAGCTAGAGAAGTATACTTAATAAGCTAACTTAGCACTTAATGTTGCCACCGCTAGCAGGGAGGATAGCTAACCCACTCTGGCTATAGACTTGCGAAGATCTACATTTTGAATTTAGAGAGTAGAAGTTGGAGAGGAAAATGGGCAGTTGTGGTTAGGATTAGCAGCAACTAGCATAGGTGTGGCGTTACGGCAGTTAAACACTGCCACGTCTACCAGTCACAGTTCCATTCCATACGAAATCTGGTACGAGCTGCATAGCTAGCCAAGGGTCCTAGTTTAGTTCCTGTAGTGGCCCTTGTTCTAGGTGCAACATTCCTTTTCAGAGAGCCGATCTACGGGATTGTAATCCATTGTGGGCTCAGAACTGGTCCGCTTTAGCTTCGGCCGCTTCCTACAAGTATTTCGAGGCTCATCTATTAATAGTGCTTCAAAACGGTTCCCCTTGACTGACCATCATAGACAAGAATAGAATTAGTTTCGCCTAGACGCCTCTGACCAATAGGAAATAGGTTCAATTTTGAACTTGCTCGCAGAACAAGCACAATCATGTGACTAGGCGTACTAGCGCTTTCTGAGGAGGAGCGATTTCCCGAGCCTGGCATCGGAAACCCGCCCACAGCGGGAACCTAGAAAAAGGCCTGTGCTCTGCGTCTCTTGGCGTCCGTCGCGCCGCCTACTTCCAACTCGGCAACGCTCTTGGCGGGGGAGCTGATTCATGAAACAACAACACCAAAACACCATCTCGATCCCCCACTGCTCCTACCGCTCCTACCGCTCCCCACATTATTATGGCCACATCGCCGCCAGTATCACCCTCCATCCTCACCGAAAAGACCACGCGAATCTCTTCCTGGCTCAAACAGCTTCCGCCGACGCCGCCCGCAGACGAAGAACACCAGCTGCTGAAGCGCAAGCGCGCCAGCTCAAAACCCACAGCCGTACACCATCTCACCGCCATGTCCACGCATCGCGATGTCAGCCCCAGCAAGCGCCAGCGACGGAATACAGATGACTTGCTTCCAGGGCAGAGCGCATCGGCCGTCGGATTGAATGCCCGCCCGCTCACCTTGGGCAATTCCAACACCTTCAGCCCACCTAGCAGTCGTGTAGGCGCCTCGACACCACGACGCGGAAACAGCCCATCGCGTGAGACAATTGCGGCGCTGAGAGTTGCATCGCCTCCAATCACGACGGAACCGCTGGACGGGGTGGAGCCAGAACCTCCTGCGCGGGTAATGGCCGTGGTAGCACGACTCGAAGACGGGCTGGATCAGGGTTGGATACCCGGCTGGCTCGAGGTGCGTATCAACGTGCAGCCGTCTACTGGTAAAGCCGGCTAACCTGTTATAGAAAGCAATCAAAGCCGATACAGACATCGGCTTCCAAAGATTTAAGCCTGCCGCCTTTAGCAAGACCGCCACGCGCGATCTCTCTGACCCCAACCTTGACCCCGCCGTCCGTGCTGACTTAGAATACACACTGAGGAAGGTGAGGAAGATATTCAGGAAGGCACTCCATTGCCAGACCAGGGGCCGCGACGAGAATGCGTGGTGTGACGACGTGGTCAGGCCGATGGTGAGGCTGGCGCTCCGGCTGTACGCTAAGGGCAAACTCTGTATCCAAAGCGTGTACTTCTACCCTACCCAACCTACTTGAAATTTGTCTGATATGTTAGGCAATCCCAGAACATCGACCTTGAGTTCCTCTCGCGCGCCGCCGATGCATCCGGCAAGCAGCGCGTCCTTGATCGAAAGGCCGATTACACTCTTTCCTACCCGCACGACGTATTGCCTTTCGAATCTTTATACGCACGGCTTCTCCATCAGGGAAATAAGTGCGTCAGCCATACGACCGACGCCTTCACCAAGACCACAGCCGTTTTCTCCGGCATCGAGGTCAAGCCCTCCGATGGTGACAAGCTCGAGGCAGAATACCAGCTTAGCATATGGATGGCAGCGAGTCTGCGAAAGAAGGCGAGGTTGGGACGACGCGCGGGCCTGCCTGACACTACCTGCCTTGTGGAGCCAGGCTTCACCGTTGTGGGACACGAGCTGTACTTTTATATCGCATATCTGGAATCTGAGGAAGGCGAAGCGGTACGCATACTGGAGTTTGGCAATGCTGCAACGAGTAGTATGTCGGGCGTTTTCAAACAGTTGAGGATGTGGCGGAACGTCGTAGAATACGGACTGGATGAGGGGCCGGACGGTTTCTGGGGTGGGTTCCTGAAGTCGGTGTTGGAGAGATTGGCAGTTGGTGATGATGGGGATACGGTGAAAAAGGGGGGACCGAATAGCAAGGGGACCGACGGAGGGTTTACAAATCTGGATGAGGGCCTTTGGATGGGGAGTGGGGCGTCGCACGTTCCTGTCTAAACTATTCTTCTGCTGTTGAGATAGCCTTGATCTATATTCTCCACGCGCCTGACCGATGTCTAGGTTCCTGATCGTCCTTAGACAGGTCCAATATCCCCATGGCCAATACTCCAACACGAACGGCTAAAGACCTCCCCAAAACACAACACGCCATATTCTACCTACCATCTCAATGCCGGAAATGCCTACCTCTATCCATTTCTGGTTCCCGTTTCCTGACTCTACGTTCTGAACAGAGCACACTCTGGTGTCTGTTTTAGTCTCAGTGAGGGGGACTTGTTGTCGCTTCACTCCGCAGGGGAGTCAAACGGCAAGAAATCGGGCGACGGTGAAATGGCTCACTCCGCTACCCACCGTACCGGTAAAAGATGATTGAGTGCGATACTTGTACGCGTACCTTCCGTACCACGCAGCCTATAACCAGCATATGAATGATACAGTGAATAACGATACAAAGAGACACCTGTACGCTATCGGTGCTTTCCCAGTCTCTTGAGATTGTTCCTTCCTCCCTGTCTAATAAACCTCAGTCCATGCAGCGCCAAGTTCGGCCTCCCCAGTCTAGCTAATGAACGCTTGTTTTGGCACAACTGGCGAGCGCACTGCAGTCTGTGCCACAAGCTAAACGCTAATTGGCTGGTGCAATCCGTCTTCGGAATGCGGATGCTGATTGGCTAGCTGCTATCACCCCTGCTTATTCGCTACGGCCAGCCTCTTCCACACTAGAGAGGCCTCTGCCATTCGTGATATCGTAAGGGTTCAGAGCAATACTACTTGGGAAAGCAACCACTTGGGATAGTCCTTCCCAATCTCCCCTTCCAGCTTTTATAGCAAGTCTCTTTATACCACCCTCGCCTCGCCCCCTATTCTCTTCCCCTTTTCAACTCTCAGGAGGCTTAGAATCCCATTATCATTCGCAATCATTTGCTGAGTCCGTATCATGCAGGAAGCAATAAGCGCTATTAGACGCCACTGGAGCAATAATGCTGTGTTACATTTCTAGCCTTTAAACAGCCAGTCAATGCGTAGCATACAAGTGTTTACTATATAACCCCACTTCTTCTTTGTCTTCTTAAGCCTTACACCTTGCAGATTGATTTAAGTTAAGAGTTAACTTTCTTAGTCTTTACTCTATAGAAGTCATCTAAATCTATTATATATAAATAGTGCCAACCTTTAAGGAGTAAGTTCTATCTTTAATATTAACCTAACTAAGCTAAAGCCTAGCAGCTTCATCCAATTGCATTAATTCACCTTCTTTATCAGCTAGGAGGGAAACCTATTATAGTGTATACTGCTATAATTACTGCTACTAGTTAGCACCTAGATACACTTATTAATAGTGGAATAGGGGAATTAGAAATATAATATATAAGGATTAAAGATATAAAAGTTAAAGATTTTATCTAGTTCTATAAATATACTTACTATAGGGACTATATAGTACCTCCCTAGGAAAATCTCCTACTGGAACCAATCTCTATATCTAGTAAGAACTAGTAGAATAAATTCAATAATAGTTAGGGGGCTTTAGCTTACTACTCTAAAAAGAAGAAGGGTAAGAAGAGGTAAATTAAACTAGAGCCTCCTCCTATAGAACCTAAAGATATAGAACCTACCCTAGTAACTTACTTTAAGCTAGCTCCTAAACCTTAATATAAAGTAAGGCCTATATTAAGGACCCTATTATAGACTTAATTTAATAGCTAAAACTACCTAAATAATAGTAACCCTAAAGCTTTAATCCTATAGTAGTTTAAACCTAAATTAAATACTACTATAAACTAAAACTTTATACTAGTCCTCCTTACCTATATATAGCTCTACTATTTTATATATCTATATCCTATAGTGCTACTTAAAGTACTAACCCTTAATAAACTATATAAGATACTTATAGGCTTTTATTTATATATAATATATATTAGAGATATTATTAAGCTTATAAGATATATATACTTAAACCTAGATCTACTAGATAGAAGTAATAATAGAACTCTTAATAACCTAAGGATACTAGTAGTTAAGTATATTATATACAAGATTAATATAATTAGAAAATATAATAAATTAGTAAAGTATATAGAAGAGGGCAGTAAATTTATTAGAGATTTTTAGAGAATAGTAAAGGACTATATAGCTTGATATATATTATTATATTTTAGATAGAAGTATTTCTCTTCTCTAGTAGCTCTTAAATTATACCTAAATATATCCCTACTAACTTTACTATATAGATAGATATAGTCTATTTAATATAGTAAGCTCTAATCTTATATCTAGCTCTTAAGCTCCTAATACAAATATATACTTAGTAACTACTATTAGTATAGTATTTATATTATCTATAGTCCTTATTATATAGCACCTAGTATTAATTACTATCCTATCCTGCCTAACTAATATTCCCCTAATCCTCCTTATTACTACTTTTCTAGTTGGGAACTTTAGTTATAGGTATTACTATTGCTGTATATACATCCCTTACTTAATTTAAAGTTATTATTATTACTTACTAAGCTACTTTCTATATAATTAGTTTACTAAAAAGTATAATAATATATCTATAGGATAATTACTAAGTCTCTAGATTATTAGTAAAGGATGTATCTCTATAGATAAGGAGCTTATTAGGTGTATTATATAAGTATTATATACTCTTAAAGTATATTTACTAAAGGTATATAATTACTTAATTAATATAGCTTATATATCTTTTACTTAGGTTTATAAGGTAATATAAAAGCTTTATAATAGCTTATATAATATCTAGATAGATTATAATAGCTATATATAATACTAAGCTAACCTTCTCCTAGTAAGTAGTTACCTAGGTTGCTATTACTTAGCCTAGGTTCTTCTAAAGCTCCTTAGTACTAAGTAGAGTTCCTAAATACTTAGAGGTATTTACTAGACTAAATTTCTTTATAATCTTATCTATATAAGTGTTAGGGACATTTCTATATAGGCTCTAATAGAGATCCTACGGATCTCCCTCAGAGGTGCCCTAGGCTAAGACTAGCCCTAATTACCTGACCTATCCTATATATTCTTGGATATATCCTTAAGGGCTCCTTAAGGATTTGTCTTAATATATACATTTTGCCCTAAACCAAATTACCTGCCCTAATATACCTTATAATTTAAATCCTTTACTTTCCTTAATATAAGGAGGCAGTTAATTTATAATTCACTATCTATTTTATCTTTTTACTCTCCTCTAGTAACCTAGTAATATACTATTACCTACCTATACTAAACCTAAGTAACAAGTATACCCCTAAAGGTAAAGCTAGCTTAAGCTTACTCTACGTAACAGCAGAGTAAGTAGCTAGTAGTAGACTTACTAGAGCCTTAATTCATAGAAGTTAATAATAATAATAATAATAAAGAGGAGTAACTCTAGTAAGAACTTAAGAGTAGGAGAGCCTAAGGTAACCTATACTTAACCTATTAAGGGGCTAGTATTAACCCTAAAGATAGGTAGGACAAACTTAATAATAGTAAGGTCCTAACTACCTCCTATATAAGGGATAGTCTATATATAGGGGTATCCACTTATACTATAGTATTAGATAGCTACTAGGGTAATAGTAGGACCTAACTAGGAAATAATAAGGCTGGAAATAGTAGTGTCCCTACTCCTAGTAGCTTAGTTAATAGATTAGTATACTACTATAATCTAAGTATTAACCCTCTCTCTAGTAAACTAGTCCTGGATTAAAGCCTTCCTATAAGAGTCCTAACTACTATTATAATACTAGAGTAAATCTTAGGTTAATAAATATAAATGCTATTTACTATAGAAGACTAAGGAGCCCCCTAAGAGGAGCTTAAGTAGTTGTAATAATAGATAGATATAGCTAAAGCGCTAGCTGTTCCAGTTACTATTACCTCCCTAGCCTATAACTAACTCTAGTCTATAGCTAAGGAGGTATCTAAAGTACTTAGTATACTATAGAAAGTTTACCCCTAACTAAGTTTAGGTAATAAATAATACGCACCTCAGGCCACTACTATTAAATAATAGAGGTATAATATTAAGTCTACGTTTAATATAGTATAGATTATTACTAACTTAATTATAAGGACTAGATAGGCCCTTAG